>OY482670.1:81761408-81916408 GCA_960531455.1 Urophora cardui | reverse complement strand
AGGTAATGGTAAAGGTAAAGGTAAAGGTAAAGGTAAAGGTAAAGGTAAAGGTAAAGGTAAAGGTAAAGGTAAAGGTAAAGGTAAAGGTAAAGGTAAAGGTAAAGGTAAAGGTAAAGGTAAAGGTAAAGGTAAAGGTAAAGGTAAAGGTAAAGGTAAAGGTAAAGGTAAAGGTAAAGGGAGAGACCCATTATAACATAAAAGCTTTTGTTTGTCGCTGCGAAGCGGGACGGGTATTTGCTAGTGCTATATATAAAACATAGAGACAATCACTCAAGTCGTAAGCGTTTCTACAGTGGGATCTCGGACTAGTATAACCACATACATATCGTCGGTCTTCTGCCAGAAACACGAATGTGAAAATTATTTTAAGTGCGATGTCTGCTCTTTATTGGGTATATATTGATATAATAACAATTAATATTTGTACAAATTATTGTGTAAACATATCTATATTATTAATACGCTAACATAAATTTAGTTCCATCTTCTCCGTCGAAACTACTGAACCGATTTTAAAACTAAGCACACCATTAGAAAGGTATTGCTCTCAAATTGAACCGCGCCAAATTTCATGAAAATTGGTTGGAAAATACGTCCACAATCGTCTTTGGAAAATTGCCGTGTGGTTGTTGTTGCATGCTTTTGAGCACAACACAAAGTCAAGTAATAAGAAGGATAAGAAAGAATAAGAAAGAATAAGTAGGAAAGAAATTGAGGAAAGAAAAGAGCAGAAATAGATAGATAGAATTTCATATGTAGGAGAAGTGTGAAGACGAGTAACGACAACAACACCAACAACAACAACAAAATAGTAGCGGTGACATTAGCAACAAAAGAAGCAGCATAAACAGGAACAATAATAAAATAATAACAGTGACAATAACAACAAACAATTATAAAAAAACTATAGTTGCACCTTAGTCATAAGAAAACATCTAGAAAACTGTCGAATTTCGACAGTAGGCAGCACTCTAGTATACATAATATGTACGTGTATGTACATAAGTATATATACAAATATTAATTGTTATTATATCAATATATACCCGATAAAGAGCAGACATCGTACTTAAAAAAATTTTCACATTCGTGTTTCTGGCAGGAGGCCGACGATATGCATGTGTTAAAATTTTTGCTATAGATTTATAAACATAGCATATAATCGGCAATCAATAATAATTTAAATGTTTATACTAATTTTTATTTTTTATTTCAGATGCTCAAGGTTATTTGTCAAGAATAATATTCAACACAGTGCTCCCCTCCCCATTTCGTTTCAGAAATAACTCTGGGAAGCTGAATAGTTGATTATTTTATTACAATTAAATATTTGTAATAATTATAGCTCTAGTTACAGTTATAACATTTTCTGAATATACAAATATTTTTATACTCAGCTGTACTAGTACACAGAGTATTATAGTTTTAATCACATAACGGTGGATTGGAATGAAATAATCGAGATAGATATAGACTTATATATATCAAAATGATCAGGGTGAAAAGAGAAATCGATTGAGCCATGTCCGTCCGTCCGTCCGTCCGTCTGTCCGTCTGTCCGTCCGTCCGTCTGTAAACACTCTAACTCGCGCAAAAATTGAGATATTTTGATGAAATTTGAAATGCAAGTTGGTATCGACACTGGGACGGTTGGTATTGAAAATGGGCGTAATCGGACCATGACCACGCCCACTTTTCCTATATAGAAAAAATCGGAAATTTTTTATCTCAGCCACTAATATAGCTAGAGTGATGAAATTTTACCCACGTGTTGAGCTCAGGCCCCTAAGAAGAAATTTGATGGAATTTTGGAAAATGGGCGGTGCCACGCCCACTTATTAAGGAGCAAACATTGAAAGCTTTATGAGTCATAACTCAGAAACTGTTGAAGATATATCTATGAAATTTGGTACGCGTGATATACTTACTTAGGCAAATGTTTGGACGAAAAATTGTGAAAATCGGTTGACGGCCACGCCCACTTTTATATATGGATATTATAAAGTGGCCTAATAAAAACATTTTAAGCGATATCTTTGTCAAATATAAAGATAATTCATTAAAATTTTGTGGCAAGAGTTCCACAATAGACCGGAAACAAAAAATATACAAATTTTGGAAAATGGGCGTGGCACCGCCTCTTTTTATACAAAGGAATATACGAGATTTCTTAGCCTATAACTCGACAAATAATTGAGATATTATGACGAAACTTGGTTTATACACTTTTATAACTTGTGTTAATAGACACGCAAAAATTTATTGAAATCGGTTTATGACCACGCCTACTTTTTAACAAAGATATTTCTGGAACACCCTTTGGGAATTTGTAACGTGACATCTTTGTAACTAGAAGTCATAAAGGAATGAAATTTTGCACAAAGAATAATATTCATATGCTTAGTTGGATGACTGATAAAAATTTTGAAAATGGCCTCGGCTACGCCCACCTTATGCAGCACTTGCTTTATATAAAGTACCTACACCGTGTTTCCATCAACCGCAAACAAACAATGAAAGCATACAGCTGAGTATCTAATGTTCGATTCCACTCGAACTTAGGCTTCCTTACTTGTTAGGTTTATAATATAGTTAAATTTATGTGCATATCGTCGTTTAAAGTGCATTTTTGCGTAAGAGGTATTTTCATTTTCGAGTAAGGGACATTTTTGCCAAAAATGAGATTTTCCAACCCTGAGTTCCTGACGCTCAGCTCTATCGATCCATACCAAAACTTTGCAATTCTAACAACAAAAACGCATAATAACAGTAAATTTCATAATCGCTTATGAAGAGTATTGTTAAAATTTGGCAGCATTACCGCGTATGATTTTAGTTCATTCATACAAGCGAAGTTATATGTTATTAGATAAATAAATTAAATAGCGAATTTATATGAAAGGGAGCAAAAGTTAAATATTTTAAACAAATAATGTCAGGTAAATATCAAGCAGGTATTATTTTAAACAAATTAAATGAAGTTGCTAATTGGTAAGCTCTGATACTACGTTTTTTTGCTACAATCTTTACAATTTTCCCAACTAAATTATGACTAAAGGTATCAAAAATTAAAAAAACAAAACAAGAAAGGAAGCCTCAGTTCGAGTGGAGCCAAATATTGTAAGCTTTCATAGTTTTTTTACGTTTGCTGGAAACACGGTGCAATTTATATAAAGCCCGTACCGCATAAAGTGGGCGCAGCCACGCCCATTTTGAAAATTCGTATCAATAACCCGACTAAACGTATAAATAATCTTGTTATTATAATATTTCATCCCTTTATGTCTTTTATTTACAGAGATGTCACATTACAAATTTCTGAAGGGCATCGAGAAATATTTTTACTAAAAAGTAGGCGTGGTTATAAACTGATTTCGCTAAAGTTTTGCACATATACTACCGCAAGTGGTAGAAATAAGTCCACCAATTTTCGTCATAATATCTCATTTATTTGTCGAGTTATGGGCTCCGAAATCTCGTAGATTCCTTTGTCTAACAAGAGGCGGTGCCACGCCCATTTTCCAAAATTTTTCTGTTTATGGTTTTCTATCTATCGTGTTACTTGTGCCACAAAATTTCATTGAATTATCTTTATAATTGACGAAGATATCGCTCAAAATGTTTTTATTGGGCTCCTTTGTAATACCCATATATAAAAGTGGGCGTGGTCATGGTCCGATTTCGCACATTTTCAACCGTCCCAGTCTGGATAGGAACCTCTATACTAAATTTCATAAAGATATTTAAATCTGTGTACTATTACAGCTGTGTATAAAAATTAATTTATTACATTGCGATGAAAACATGTTTTTTGTAGGCCATGATTCTTATGCGAAAATTTATAAGACATTCAAGTCAGGTTATAAACCAGATAGAACACGGATGTTCCTAATCCAATCCACAAAAGTCACCTCAAAATTACAAAAAGTAAATATCAAGATTTAAAACACTTAAAACAAGTGATGCCCTACGATTGTCATAGCTTTTATGACAATTTACCACATTTACCTTACGACTTCTCCAGCAATGTGTAAAAAAAATTACGTTTTCTTAATTAAAAATATTAATTTTAGCTTTAAATTTAATATAAGTTTAAGTTTTGTTACTTTTTTTCTTTATAAAATACTAAAAAAAAGAATTATATTGAACATTTTGCCATTTCCTAACCGCTTGTGCGTGATTTTTGTGCCAAATAAAAATTGTACAACCGCACATGAAAAAAAATTCATTTTGTTTCTTTTTTTACACTAAGTTGATGTTTTAGCTAACAAACTGATCTACGTAACTATTTAAATTTAAGTTTGTACGCAGAAAGAAGTAACGGTTTTGAAATGAAACAGTTTTTTTGCTCTCCTGTAAAATTCAACCAATGTCCGCTACGCGAAAATGAAAATACCTCTTAC
Source organism: Urophora cardui (assembly GCA_960531455.1). NCBI lineage: Eukaryota > Metazoa > Arthropoda > Insecta > Diptera > Tephritidae > Urophora > Urophora cardui. The sequence goes on along the minus strand of OY482670.1, from coordinate 81,912,005 downwards.
GCAAAAATGTACTTTAAACGACGATATACATGTGTAAATGTGTGTATGTAATGACTGAATTACATATATATTATATATATTACTTATTATGTATGTAAATAACTGAAAATAAAACACAATGCAAAAAAACTTTTATTTTTTGATTTTTTCAGGTGGGTTAAATAATTTCGAATTTTGAATTTCGAAAAAGTGGAAAATCAAGAAAAAGTATTCTTAAAACGAAGTTCAACATTCTACACATAAGAATGAACATTCTTAAATCAATCATGTGCAATGCTGAAAATAAATTTATATAAGTTTATTTCAAAACAGAACATTCTTAAAAAACCGTTCTAAAAATGAGAATATATTCTTGATTTTAGCATTTCCTAGCTTAACAGACTTTCATAACGTTTTCGGCTTGCTTCAAGCCCGCTATACTTAAATTTAACTTGCCTATTCTCTGAGTTCTTAGTTGGACTCATGGTACAAAATTGCAAGGAATTATCTTTATATTTGACAAAGATATCGCTTAAAATGTTTTAGTTACGCCCCTGTATAATACCCATATATAAAAGTGGGCGTAGTCGTCAACCGATTTTGGCAATTTTTCGTCCAAACATTTGCCTTAGTAGGTATATCACTCATACCAAATTTCATCGATATATCTGTTATAGTTTCTGAGTTATGACTTATAAAATTTCAAATTTTGTCCTTTAATAAGTGGGCGTGGTGCCGCCTATTTTCGAAAATTTTAGAATATTTCTTTATATCGGCCCGATCTCATTAAGTGGATGAAATTTCATCATTCGGACTGCATTAGTGACTGAGATATCCATATCTGTACCTGCCCAGACGTATTTGTATCCAAGGTTGTTTCAATTTATTGGATGTAAAAAGTAAAATCGCAGGTGGATGCAGGTAATAATAATAATACAATGGCGCTATTATAACTCTGACGAGTCTTATGGCCGAGCTTCTCTCCCAATTCGAGGTGTGCTCCTTTTGTTTTTCCTACTAATTGGGTGGACCTACAGGTTTATGCCGGCTCCGAACGGCGAAGGCGTTTTTTTTAGAAGTTTTCTCATGGCAGAAATACACTCGGAGGGTATGCCGCCCACTGCCGAGAGGTGACCGCTGATTTTAAAAAACCCAATAATTGGATTTTTACTAATTAGAAATATTTTTTTGGTGTTTTGCTCAGACTGAGGTTTGAACCCGAGACCTCTGGCATAGCAGGCGAACACTCTACCCACTGCACCACAGAATATGTAACAGGCAAATACAGTTTTTATAATAGCTAAAAGTATCAGTTGTACAAATTATTAATTTTTAGATCTATATTACGATGGTGTTTTCAGAAACTGATAAGCTTCAAACTATTATATAGGTATTTAGCAAAGACGTTCCAGAGCTCTGAAAGTGAGGTTTTCGTCGTCTATAATACCTTGCATAAAATGATTTTGTTCTCAAGGCGGTTATTTTCCCTATTTTCTGATACCCATATCATTATATATGTTTTTCATACAATTTTTTCTTTTTTATTAATTTTTATTAAATCATAATAGTTGCTCATATGTCCCGTCATCTGATTGCTTTGCGGGAAGATTGAACAAAGTTGTATGAGGAAACTGAAACTTCTTACCTAAATCTCTTATACGGATTTTCTGAAAATGCCATCATAATCTAAGGTAAACAATTAAGTTAACGTATTTCGGCGTTTCGCTGCGAGTTTTTTGGCCCCCTACTGTGATTTTATGTATAAAACGACTTGGATCACTTTATTTCAGAAAGTGATATTTGGGCAGTACTTACTACTTGTTTAGCTGTGCAATCGTAAGGTAAGCCTCGCATGCGTATAATGACTTCTGCACCTTTGGAGAGAAACATCTGTGCTTCATTGGAAGCTCCGCCGGCAATAGCCAAAAAATCTTCACCTGTAGCACGATAAACCTCAATATATCGGTTACCAATATGATGCTTGTGACGTTTGAGTGCCATATCGCGATGCTCTTGGGATACGAAACGAATTAGGGCTTCACCGTTTCGTCGTCCCAGTGGAGAAAGGCAAAGAGCCACACCACCTCTGAAAGAAAAGGAAGTCAAGACTGTAAAAAGTGTGTAATAAAGTAAGTAGATTTGAGAGAATTTCTTTTTTTATACTGTACAAAATTTAAAGATCCCAGCAATTCATTAAATGGAGTTCGTATTCATAGCATCACTTAGAAGTAGGAATGGGACTATTCGAATAAAAATTATTCGAATAAAAAATCCTTTTATTCGAAAGGTATTCGTAATTCGAATATTATTTATTCGAATAATTTATTCGTATATTCGAATAAATACTATTCGAATATCACTATTCGAATACCACTATTCGCGAATAGCTATTGAATGTATGTATGTATGCTTTTGCTTTAGTAATTGCATACATATGTATGTACATATATATATATATATACGTACTCTGGCTTGCGCGGAGGCAAGTGTAATTCCCAAATTATGCATGTACATACATACTACTATTCGAATAGTACTATTCGAATTTTTTCCCTCGAATACTATTATTCGTTTATTCGAATAATATTTATTCGAATATTATTCGAAAAAAGTCCCACTACTACTTAGAAGTTTTAAAAACAATTATGTACCTACACAACACAAAAACAAACTAGGAGGCAAAGCCAGATATCATTAAAACCCCACAGGTTTTGAAGGAGGTTGGTTTAGGTTAAACTGGCTATCCATTATAACGGGGTACGTTCAGAAATGCAGCATGAATATCAATATTTGCAACAGTGGCATCACTAAAATTTTGACACCTGATGAAGTAGATTGATTGAATGATAATTCATTATGATTCCTAGGTCGGGTCCCAAGATGTAGGTCAATACGTGAACCCGGATGACCCCAGGATGTTGCTGAGCAATACCGATATAAAATTACAGGTGTTGATCAGGACTTCTGCATAGAGCTATTTTTATTGTGATTCTTAAGCTCGGTACTCAATTGTGGGTAGAGGGGTGGAACCGGATGCCACGGGATGTTTTTAAACAACGATGGTATAAAATAAGGAGTGGAATGCAGGGCTATGTTATGGTAAACCCGGTTCCCTAGGGAAAGGGAAAGGGGAAGGGAATTGATAATGGGAAAGGCAAATGCAAAGGGATGGAAAAGAAGAGGGAGAATATAATGAAAATGAAATGAAGAGGATGGGGAGAGAAACAGCAAGACAGGGAATTAGGGAAAGAATAAGAGGGGGAATGAAAAGGAGAGGCAGGGGCGGATTTACCTCTAGAAGCGCCCTGGGCAAACAAATCAAGCCGCGCCCCAATATTTCCAAAAAAAAAACCGTACTTGCCTTCGTGTGGTGAAATTTCATTACTGATATATTTTACGGATTTAAAAAATTTGATTCGATTCTTATATAGGTACCACATTTTTTTCCATTTTCTAACCTTCAAAATGATCTGATCTTATACCCTCATTATTTTGTGGCACAGATTTCGCAATATCATTAAATTGCAGTTCATCATACGAATCTGAAAAACAATTTTATAGTGAAAATGTTTCGTCCTGAAACTAAACTCACAATTTTTGACAGTAGGGTGCCTCCCAGGTAGCGAAATCTGGCTTTATGGCATATGCATTATTACGTTTTTGGTTATGATCAACAACGGAGTCATTTTGTTTTCGAGGAGTTTGAAAAAAAAACAATCAAGTTTAGGGATTTTCGACAGTAAATCTTTGTCTTTCTGCACTTTCTCGGCTACACGTTTTTTGTTTGCTGGGCCTCTTAACTTTTTCATATTTGCACTCATTCTTCTATTTTTCACAAAAGCATTAATTCACTGACACTTTTTTGATGTTTTTAACTCGGAACGACTTTTAAGATTACATAAAATGTACGCAGCTCATTGTATAGAGGCGCGAACTATTCAAATTAACCAGAAACAGAAAATATTCAGATCTTAGTTTCCTTTGAAATTTCGTATGATACGTTGTGCTGTGCGGACGTGTTTTCTTTTGCTCGCTAAGATTTCATTAAGATTTTGTTGAATTGTCGAGTTATCTTATGAGATTGAGACTCATGATAGTTAGTACTATCGGTTATTATAGTGCTGATGTGAATCACAAACAAAATGAGACAGTGACTCTTGAAGAATTATATTGCTATTTTACCTATATAATTTTTAGCGATTTTTACTTTCATACTAAAAATCACAATATATAACAAGTAAGGAAGCCTAGGTTCGAGTGGAATCGAACATTAGATACTCAGCTGTATGCTCTCATTGTTTGTTTGCGTTTGTTCGATATAGGGTGTATTTTATATGAAACGAGTGCTGCATAAACAGGGCGCAGCCATGCCCATTTTCAAAATTTGTATCAATCATCCAAATAAGCATATAAATATTATTGTTAGTGCAAAATTGCATCCCTCTATGACTTTTAGTTACAAAGACTTCACGTTACAAATTCCAAAAGGGTGTTCCGGAAATATCTTTGTTAAAAAGTAGGCGTGGTCATAAACCGATTTCAATACATTTTTGCGTGTCTATTAACACATGTTATAAAAGTGTACAAACCAAGTTTCGTCATAATATCTCAATTATTTTTCGAGTTATGGGCTCAGAAATCTCGTATATTCCTGTTTCTAAAAAGAGGCGGTGCCACGCCCGTTTTCCAAACTTTTTTTTATTTTTTGCTTCCGGTCTATTGTAAAACTCATGTCACAAAATTTCAGTGAATTATATTTATATTTCACAGAGATATCGCTTAAAATAGTTTTATTAGGTCACTTTATAATACCCATATATAAAAGTGGGCGTGGTCTCAACCGATTTTGGTAATTTTTCGTCCACACATTTGGCTAAGTGAATATATCACGCGTACCAAATTTCATCGATATATCTTTAACGGTTTCTGAGTTATGGCTTATTAAACTTTCAATATTTGCCTCTTAATAAGTGGGCGTGTCACCGCCCATTTTCCAAAATTTTTGTATTATGTCCGTAGTTGGACTCCTGCCACAAAATCTCAGTGATAGATCTTTATATTTGACAGAGATATAGCTTAAAAAGTTTTTATTAGGCCCCTTTATAGTTCCCATATATAAAAGTGGGCGTGGCCGTCAACCGATTTTGATAATTTTTCGCCAAAACATTTGCCTAAGTAAGCAAATTACGCGTACCAAATTTCATCGATATATCTTCAACGGTTTCTGAGTTATGACATATAAAACTTTCAATGTTTGCCCCTTAATAAGTGGGCGCGGCACCGCTCATTTTCCAAAATTTTTGTACTTTTTGTTTTATGTCCGTAGTTGGACTCCTGCCACAAAATTTCAGTGATAGATCTTTATATTTGACAGAGATATCGCTTAAAAGTTTTTATTAGGCCAATTTATAGTTCCCATATATAAAAGTGGGCGTGGCCGTAAACCGATTTTCATAATTTTTCATGAAAACATTTGTCTATATAAGCAAATTACGCATACCAAATTTCATCGCTATATCTTCAACGGTTTCTGAGTTATGACATATAAAACTTTCAATGTTTGACCCTTAATAAGTGGGCGTGGCACCGCCCATTTCCCAAAACTTCATCAAATTTCTTCATAAGGGCGGAGCTCAATACGTGAAATTTTATCACTCTAGCTATATTAGTGGCTGAGATACCAAATTTCCGATTTTTTCTATATGGGAAAAGTGGGCGTGGTCATGGTCCGATTTCGCCCATTTTCAATACCAACCGTCCCAGTCTCGATACCAACTTGCATTTAAAATTTCATCAAAATATCTCAATTTTTACGCGAGTTAGAGTGCGTACGGACGGACGGACGGATGGCTCAATCGATTTCTCTTTTCACCCTGATCATTTTGATATATATAAGTCCATATCCATCTCGATTATTTCATTATGTTACAATCCACCGTTATGAAATCAAAATTATAATACTCTGTGTACTAGTAGAGCTGAGTATAAAAACAATAACAACAACGTATCATGCCCTGCGTGTGTAATCAGAAGGTTGATCGTAACCAACCTACGATTCAGTGCGTTAAGTGCAATGAACTTTTTCACTTAACTTGTGTCGGTATAAAGCCTGCTGATGCAGAATTTCTTGTTGCTTCGAATAAAGGCTTCGTTTGTAATGCTTGTACGGCTCTTTGTCGAAACTCAATTCTCTCGCCTCCACGTGCATTGGATGAAAATCAAAAACAAGGTGCTTCTAAATCTGATACTCAAAGAGCCGCTAATTTAAAATTGGCAACTTCGAACAAGCAGTCTAATGATGGGAAAAATCAACAACAACAACAACAAATAACGTTGGCCTCTTTATACAGTGCTATAGTATCTCTACGTGCTGACAATGCTCGATTGCTCAGTTCTGTCACTGCTCAGAGCGAAGAAAATAGTAAACTCAACAATAAAATTGATAAAATGCATTTTGAGATTACTTCTATTCGGTCTCTTATGCATGAAAAGGACGTGATGATTGTTTCCCTCAAATCCGAGCTGCATGATCTACGCTCCTGTGTGATTTCTGCTCTAGAGAAGCTACGCAGTGATAACAAACCTACATGTGAGTGCTCGGTTTCAAACCTTAAACATAGTTCTGCTCTCACAAAACCAAGAAATAATAGTTCCGCTGCTACTGCTTTATCGCCCACTATCATTCCACCTGTTTCTGCTAGTGGTTCGTCGCAACCAATTGATACACATCGTGTTTCTCTCTCTGACACACATAACAGCCAGTTATCTGCTGCTGCTAACTCTATTACTCTAAGCACATTCGAACCAGCAAGCGACAAGCAGCGAGCTGCCAAAATTAAAATGCACACGTTCTTATGGGCGCACACATTTTAACGCCAGCACGACTTCACGGCAGAAGGGTTGCATTTGTCGCTGCCGCTAATATAGAGCTATTTCTAATTTACAAGCGACAATGCACATGTACAGGCAGAAATATGTGTTTGTGTGCATTTTAAATACGTGGCCATGTTCAAGCCGTCGTCTTTAAAATATTTCAGATGTTAACTTCAGACGACGTTTGATGCCAAGAAGTTGGTCGACAGATGCTGCTCTGCAGTTGCCGGTTCCAATGTGCTTAGAGTATATTGTCGCTACTCGTTCTCTCACTTACAGTGGTGCCCTACTTGGATCAAATTCTGCTTCGTCGGCTGCTGCGCCTCTCTCATCGTGTACCCAGGCAGCTACGACAGTCTACAGTTCTGATGCTACTACTTCGACACCTACTTCTTTTGGGATGAGTACTACTGTCACAAAGTCAAATCGGACTAATCTACCTGCTCCAACCCAAATAACTGATTGGAAAGAAGCCACTAATAATAAAAATAAAATAAAAATCGCACTAAGCTCAGTAAGCCAATACTTATTGGCTGCAATAATGATGACGCGTTAAGCGTTGTTTCTAATCCAAAATGGTTACATTTGGCTTCGTTCTCGTCCAACGTTAATGCTGATGACATTACTAGCTACGTATCTAAACATGCCAATATTGATATTAAATATCTTCACTGCTATCCTTTAGTAAAAAAGGGTACTAATCTGAATGATCTGAGGAAAGTGAACTTCAAACTGGGTGTTTCAGAGTGTTCCTATGATAAAGTTTTAGATGCAAATATTTGGCCAGCGAATGTTAAAATTCGCCCGTTTCGTTTTTTTCGGAGCGACGGAGAGGTACAACCAAGCACGTAAGTGATGACGACCTGGTCGATCACCAATCAAAGAGTCTTCGCATATATTTTCAAAATGTCTCCGGTCTGCGAACCAAATCTAACTCGCTTTTTAATATGAGCTCGGATAGTGATTATGATATCTTCGTTCTCATTGAATCCTGGCTAAACTCTGATTACTATGACAGTGAATTTTTCGACTCTAACTTGTACAATGTTTATCGCAAAGATCGTGATTATGACAAAACTGGTCTCACAAGGGGTGGAGGAGTCATCGTTGCTGTTCACCGTCGTTATCGCTCGATGCGTGTGAGTTTAAGTATCTCGGACTCACTGCTTGACCAAATATGTGTTCTGGTGCTTGGGAAATCTGAAACCTTTATTTGCGCCTCATATATTCCTCCTCCTCATATATTCCTCCATCGATCTACAAATCGCATGTCGACAATATTGTGAACTTGATCCGTACTCATGATGGCAAAAATTTTTGCATTCTTGGAGATTTCAACTTGCCAAATCTAGAGTGGTCTTACATAGATAATAGCAGTGGCGTAGTAAGAGAATTTTTCGGGGGGGGTCACAGCCAATGTAAAAAATTTACCAGAATTAAAATAAAAATTACCAAAAATCTAAAATTTTTTTTACAAATGATCAAAATGTAATTTTTTTCAGAAATTGGAAATTTGTAACGTGACATCTTTGTAACTTCTTCTTCTTCTTGATTGGCGCTTAACCCTTTCGAACCGGCTTTCAACCGCTTGAGTATATAACATTTAACTAGTTTCCCACAATTAAGTAGCTTATAACTAAAAAATCCACATTCAAATTATTTCCATTTTTATCAAGGTGTGGGTGGTGGTAAACCATTGTACCACCAGTGCTGTTGTGTGGTACAGCATATGTACCATCAGTCCTTAATCTGCTAAGAGTTATTGATTATTTCAACGAATATATTTTCTTATATTTTATTCAAATAATGCATTTTACATAATATAGGTATTTATATTCACGAAAAAATACTTTTAAAATTAATATGGAGATGTATTAATTTGATTTATTAGTCTGATAACTTGCAAAGCAACCCATGCAAAGTGGTATATCGCATATCTGGCACATTTACTTTGTTCTCGTTTGCTTTTTGTTGCGCCGAAAATTTTCACAACGTCTTCTAGTATTAATAGGAGCTGGTAAATGCATAGATATAATGCCCAGATTCTTCTGTCCTGCAGATATGTGCCCCATTGCTTGAGACCTACGTCTGGTTGCAGTTTTCTTATCTTCAAATATTAGTGATTCTGCTAATATTATTATGAAATCGATAAATTGAAGTTTTTCTCATCGGAGATCGCAATAAATGACCGAAGATTTGGCAGCGGAAATCATTAAAAGACGATAGAACACTTTTTTCCGCGGTTTCTTTCTTGTAGGACATAACAAACATATATCCCAGCAGAATTGCTATTTCCCCAGCATCACTTTTCGATATATTTGGTGATTGTTTTGCGGTTCCAAATGTAAAAATGCGTTCGTTTGTACATTTCGCGGTATATACACACAAACTTCGAGGGAAATTTTTTTGAAATACTGAAAATGGTGACGAAGTACGTGGAATTTCGAGACTTATATTACACTCACGATGTTCGTTTGTAATATTCTTAGGTATACAATTTGGCTGAGGACAAGACCATGACCTTTGGTTCGAAGTCATGGAAATCATGTTATCTTCGAGCTCTTGGTAAAATTCTTCCGATTCATTTTCATTTACACCTTCAGCTGCATGGGATTCCCTATCGAAAGATAAAGATGAAGATATTAAAGATTTTTCGCTATCCGCATTCGAGTCCGGTTCGTAATTATCAGCATTTCCGCCAGAAAAGTCCCCACTTTCATCCCCACCTTCATTGCCAACGTCAGAATAATCTCCATAAACATCCAGCGTCTTTGCTATTTCATCTTCACACAAGTTTTCGACATATTATTTCTTTGTAAAACAAAAAACAATAAGTATGTAAAGATTGACGAAGGGTACTGCTGGTACACATATGTACCAGTATAAAGGACTGCTGGTACGTATACGTACCAGTTTTGTAAAACTCAAAATATACAATAATAAATATCCAAAATTTGTCATTATCAATACTTATCCTCATAAACGAAGTCAATATCTTTATCTGTTATATAATTTTTACTACTTTGCACTTTGTTTTGAATAACTAATACTTGCAAAAAATGTACGCGTTCGCATGCTTCGCTGTTTCACTCAAAGCTGTGTGTAAACTGTGAGCGCGAATGAGCTCCTTTTTATATGTACCATTAGAAAAACCAGCAGGCTTCGTCCGAGTATATTCTTTTCAAGTTTGAGTGCAAACTTTAGGAGTTATCCCATAATAAAATTTAGTGGTACATATGGTGTACCAGGAGGTTTGAAATGGTAAACCGTCTAGACGATTCTGGCCGCGTCCAACAGAGCGCCCCAATTGCTTCTGTTTCGTGCAGCATGGCGCCACTTGGGAACACCTAGGGAGGCAGCATCGCTGTCCACCTGATTTTCCCAACGCAGAGGAGGTCTCCCTTTTCTTTTGCGTTCAGCGGGTTTCGATAGAAATGCTTTCTTGGCCGGAGCGCCTTCGTCCATTCTCACGACATGACCTGCCCAACGCAGCCGCTGGATCTTTATTCGCTGAACAATGTTGATGTCTGTGTAAAGCTCGTACAGCTCATCGTTAAATCTCCGTCGATACTCGCCCACGCCAACGCGCAAAGGTCCATAAATCTTACGAAGAACTTTTCTCTCGAATGCTCCAAGTGCCATCTCATCTGATTTTGAAATTGTCCATGCTTGTGCGCCGTACATGAGGACTGGAACGATGAGCGTCCTGTAGAGTGTGATTTTTGTTTGTCGAGAGAGGATTTTACTTTTCAGTTGCCTACTTAGTCCGAAGTAGCATTTATTGGCAAGCGTGATTCTTCGTTGGATCTCCGTGCTGACATCATTCTTGGTGTTAATGCTGGTTCCCAGATAGACGAAGTCCTCAACAGTTTCGAATTTGTAGCTATCAACATTGACGTGGCTGCCAAGGCGTGCTGTTTCTTTGTGTGATGGCAGGAGGTACTTCGTCTTGTCCTCGTTAACCGCCAAACCCATTTTCTTAGCCTCTTTATCCAGCTTGGAGAAGGCAGAACATACGGCGCGAGTGTTAGTGCCAATGATGTCGATATCATCGGCGTAACTAGAAGTCATAAAGGAATGAAATTTTGCACAAAGAATAATATGCATTTCCGGAAGAGTAAAATTTCAACAACAAAATTGGGTTTATTCATAAAACTTTATTAAGGAGTAATACTTAAGATTATTTTATTCCATTTATTACGTGTTTTGAAGTGCACAATATCTCTCAAAACAGCGATTAATAGGAAAAAAATTAATTGAATAAAAAATATCCATATTTCGCTATTGATAAATAATGAGCGATGTGAGTAAGTACTTTTGACTACTCTTTTGTGATTTTCTGCATTTGTTACACGTATGATTGTCCAAAAAATAGTCTCCCATCATATACTCGTACCAAGACCCTTGATATCACCATTCAAAAACTATTAAGTCCTGATGAAATCTCTCACAATTTTCATCACTTTCAGCACCTAAGCTTGTAGGGAAATTATTAAGATTTTTTCTGATTTTAGGACAGTCGAATCTGAAATTTCTTTAAAAAAATTCGATTTTATTTCAAATTTTTTTCATTATTTTTGTTTTTGTAACCAAACTACTTGACCAATTTTGGAGTGTGAAGGCAAAAAATGTCTGTTGGAGCTCCCTATACCAGCTCCTCCTAGATATCAAATCGCCACGATGTCTAATAAAACTTTTTGATGCACTTATGTGATGCAATGTTTGCATATATGGCTTTTTCCACGTTTTTACCAATATCTCAAAAACTGGGTCTGGTTATTTCATTTTTGGTGGTTAAAGTTGATCAAAATTTGTCGAGTAGTGTAATTGTAGCGTTTGTTGAGCCGTAGGAAAGTGGAGGAACCGTAGGAATTTTAACACAAAAGAGCGAGTATGGGTACAAAGAATGTAAATTGTGATAAAATTCCTGCGGTTCTTGCACTTTCCTACAGCTCAACTAACGCTAAAATTATAAATAATACTTCGTGAAAAAGCGCTAAATTTCGAATTACCAATTTCGAGAAATTAATATTCTCATTGATTTTTTCCTGTAAATCATCTCTTAGTTAAAGGTGGTTTTATGGTCAGATGAATTTTATACAAAACGAATCTTTCGGGGGGGGTTTTGTCCCCAAAACCCCCCCCGTTACTACGCCAATGGATAATAGTACTAATCTACTTCCCAAGTATGTGAACAGTTACTCTGAATCCTATCTGGTTGACAACTTTTTGAGTGTTAACCTATTACAGATTAACTCTTTTACTAATAAGTTATTCAAAACTCTAGATCTAGTTTTCATTGATATTGACATTTTCATGATAATATTGATATTGTTAGCCTTGAAGTATCTTCTATTGATTGGGAACTTCTTTTTTCTGGCATTGATGTCGCTGAAAGTTTTACTATCTTTAAAAGTAAAATTAATGAAATTTGTAAGAAAAATATACCACTTAAAAAAAGCATTGTTACAAAATTCCGTGGTATACTATAGGTCTTAAAAAGCTAAAGAATCTGAGGAATAAGTTCTATAAAAGGTACAACTCCACGAGAATTGCCGTCTATAAAGAAAAATATCTACGATACGCAAAAAAATTTAAGGTTTTGAATAGACGCTTGCAGAGTAGATATATTAGGAATTTTGAGTCGGATATCAAACACAATCCTAAGACATTTTGGAGCTATATAAAATCTAAAAAAGCATGCTCTGCTATTCCTTCTGCAGTATATTATAATGGAGAGAAAGCACGCTCAACTATTGAAGCTGCGAATCTGTTTGCTAACTTTTTCAGCTCAAATTTCGTGACGCACTCGGAATCTTCTTTGGGTCCTTCATCTACGTTTGATTCCCCTATTAATTTTGGGGCACTTTATCTATCTTTAAATGATATTATTGATGGCATTTTACATATTAAATCATCATCGCAGACGGATATCGATGGCTTATAATTGTATCTTCTCAAGAACTGTTTAGCCTTTGCTAATCCACTTCTATTAATTTTTAACAAATCGCTTCAGTGTGGTGTGTTCATTGATGCCTGGAAAAAGACCGTCATTAGTACTTTTTTTCAAAAGTGGCAACAAGAATAATGTTGCCAACTATAGACCTATTGCCAAGTTGTCAACAATTTCAAAACTATTTGAGTATATAGTAAAACAAAAAATGTATTTTGCTGTCAAGAGTTTACTTTCTGTCAACCAACACGGTTTTATCTCAGGTAGATCCACAGTTACAAATCTTGCAATTTTTTCTGATTTCTGTATGGCGGCTTTCAATAAGTGTCTTCAAGTTGATGCTGTCTATACAGATGTTATGGTACACGGTTGACCTCGATTACGATCTACAATCGAGTGGAGCAGCAATGCATGGCGGTCGGCATGATCTAGGGTTGCACTGTGGCTAGTCATTGTCGGCTGGGCGGGGTTCTTGCCTACATTGCTGTCCTGCGCCATAAACAGAAAAAATCACATCATGCCTTTTTGAAAATAACGAGAAAAATCACACGAAAACAGCATCCGGTTTGGCCGGATGCCACGGACGGACCGTTGAAAAATTCAAATATTCAAAAGATAACCCGAAAAAAAATCAAATTCAAGAGGCCAGGCGTCAGTTAAATTTAAACGAATGCAAGCCGAGGGAAATTGTTGTTAAAATTCGAATGTGAATTTTGAATGTACGTTAAGTCAGACGGACGTTAGCAAAACATTTAAACCAGAATTTAAATCGGACGGAAATACTGACACTCGACGGAAATAGATAAGCGGACGTTAAATTTAAATAATCGCGGACGGACGAGAAAAGAATCATTGCACCAAAATTTAAATTTGAATGTATGTTGAAGTCGTTATGCACTAAATTTGAATAAACACTGTCAAAAAAACTGTCAAAGTGAATTTAAATTTGAATATATATATCGCAAAAAAAAATCGTTAAATTTTAATTTAATTTGAATCAACCGGAAGGACCGGTTATTACCAGGCATCTGAAAATACATACGTAAAAGAAAGCTGGAATTTAAAATATATGAACAATCAAAAAAAAAAATTAAAGGCCGAACTCACAAGGGGGTGGCGTTGCTGATGTCGTTGCAGCAGAATTTGTCCCACCCTAATCCATGGTCACTGTCGCACCCGGGTATCAGTGATCCCTTACCTGTGGTGCGCCGCTGGTGTTGTTGCAGCGCTGGTGCTTTACTAGCCCACCCTCATCCATGGTCATCAGTGCACCTAATTGTGATGACCCCATTATTATTATGCGCCGCCGGTGTTGTTGCAGCGTCGGTGCTTATCGACCCACCCTCATCCATGGTCATCAGTGCACCTAATTGTGATGACCCCGTATCTGAAAATCCCTATCCCATTTTAATTAAGGTGGATCAGCATTCCCATTATAATTTTAACAATTTATTTGGGATTCATTCTTCCCTTTTCTATAGCTAAATCCTTACTCTACTTTTTCTTCATTTTAGTACACTAGGGCGCCCTTTTTTTTTTCTTTTTTTTTCCCAGAGAAATTAAAAAAAAATATATATATAAAATATATGGGAAATAATATAAATAGCTTACGACCTAGGCTCCAGTTGTAGTTGTTGACGTTCTTATGGTTGTTGGTGCTGTGATGGTTGCTGTTGATGCTAGGGTAGTTACTGTTGACGTTGTGGCGCCAAAATGCTGTTGTTGTTGCTGTGCCAATTTTTGCTATTGTTGTCGTTGCGGCGAAATTGTTTGCTCTTTGCCGTTGTTGTTGCATGTACTATTGCTGGTGTAGTTATCGTGGTGGTAATATATGTAGGTTGCACTCGCCTTTTGGTTTTGTTGGTGTTGTTGTGGCACGTCTCTTGCGCCTGGCTTTTGTATTGACTGTGCACCAGCTGTGACGATTACCGCTACTATTGATGTGCGCCATAAGTGGCACTGGTTGCCGTCATTGTAGTTTCACTTGTGCACCACACGAGGCATTTATTACTGTTGTTGCAGTTGTGGCACCATTGGTGTTGGTGCGGTGGCACCTATGCTGTGCTTAGCAGTTGTTGTTGTGGTCGTTGCGTTGTTGTTGCTTGATGATGTGGGGCCGGTTGCGTTGCCGCGGTATCTATTAATGGTATGCGCACTGTTGTTGGTGCTGCTGCCGGTTGTGTTGTCGGACTGTACAAATTGGTTGTGCTAACATTGCCGGTTCAACTGGTACATGCGAATATAAAGCATTTGCGACTGGTGGGCGAATCTTCACTACATTCCCATTCATAAACACATAACCGCCGGGCAATGTGGGGAAGGTACCGATAATTGCGCGAATTCCGGATAACTCAGCAATCGTTACCAAAGGTTTTAAGTATTATTAGACTCTTACACCAGAAAATTGTATTTGTTTTTGAACACACAGGTCTGTATGGGATTCAATGTGTATACTTTGAGTATTATCAACGTCTTCACTTTTAGATTCGATTTTATTTTAATATTTCCCTCACAGTATAATGGCGAATCAACAATAGAGATTTATTTTTTTTACATATATTAATTTTTTCTTCAACAAGGAGCTGACATTTATTTCACCAAGAGCCGCTAGCGAACCGCACCTCGTTCAACCGACTACCTCGTTCAACCGACTTTTTTCAATCCTTTTTCCCAACTGCCTGACTCTGTACCGAAATTTTTCTATTCAAGCGTGCCTAGCTAAACGCTCACCTTCCCCTTTTTCTGTATTCGTCTTGGAAGAGTCCCGTTTCTTTTCCGTATAACAATGTAATGACGTATAACAATGTAGTGACGTGTGCATAATAGTGGCGTGACTTTACGGTTACCCGAATGTCTATATCATGATGTGACGCTAGCAATGACACAGCAAGGTGGAATGCGATTGCCATGTTACACAAAAAAAAAATAACCAAAACTTTCGGAATAAAATGCCTCAAGCATTTTCCCATGAACTATCTCAAAAAAGTCGATTGTATTCGTGCCCTAGAAAATTTGCTACTGTAAAATTCTATTAGTGTACGTTGGGAATATTAATAGACATTGTTGTCTTACGCTCAAATTATAAAAATGGTAAGAGACAAGAAAATCTGATTAATGAAACAATAGTATAAACATGCGGTAAATAATTAATTAATTTTCTGTGAACTATGTAAAATTTAAAATTGTATGGAGCGCATAAGAACATTTTATAATAGGTGCATTTGAAAGTACTAAGTACCCGAATAACCACGTGTTACGTATTTTCACAATAAGAAGTGTTCATGGCAACCCTGGAGAACCAGTTTGTCCATCACCAATACATGTGCATCTCCCGCCATTGGAACGATTGTGAAGATTCGGAGGGGAAATTTCTCATGATGCCTACTCATAGAGGTCGGCTCGATAGCTTGCCAGATTTGAAGAAAAATTTATGTGCGATCTATAAAGCTCGGGTTCAAAAAAAAAATGAAGCAATACCATATAATCATCTCGAAGAATAAAAAAAAATCAATGTAAATTTCGGATAACCCCACTCACTTAAAATTTGTTTAGACACTTAGTGGAGGAGAAGGGGCATCAATTACAGGATTTGAGCAAAGAAAAATTTCGCATTTGAAATGTCTAGTAACCGAATGAGAAAATACGAATCGTTATTATTGTTAGTACACCATAATTGGTAGATGAAATTACTCGAACAGGAAAGTTACTGACGCCAAGAAAAAAAAATTGTAAGCTGTTCTATCGAAACCACCCCTATAATACAACCTCATTCTCCTTCACATGCGACCAAGGCTAATTTATAGAAGGTTAACCTACTAAACAGCTGATTGCAAACTTTTTCCTAATTTTTTTTTTTTTTTTTTTTCCATATTGTGATGCTTATGTCAAAACTTATGTCAATTTTGATCTTGACGCAATATGATTTCTACAATGGCGGGCTATGATTTTGACAGAAGCATCACAAAATACACAACCAATTTACATGGAGTGTGTATGTATGTATGTCCGTATATAGTACTGCAAAACCCTTCTATAATTGAACCATGCATGCGACGACCTTTCATGTTTGGCCACGCGTCACCAATACATGTACATGTTTTCCTCTCTCATGCCAACATGTCGCCATCATTCACTGGAAGTTATTGGAAACTACTAAAAAAAGCTACTAAAATAGTGGTGCTGCCACACAAACAGAATTGAGCAACCGAAATTAACCCGTTTATGATCGATATCAGTATTGATATCGATAGCAAACCATAACACAGATTTCCCTAAAGCTTTCGATAAAGTAACTCATTCAATATTGGTTTCTAAACTAGCAAGTTGGGGGTTTCACTCATCTTTTCTTTCTTGGATTGGATCCTATCTGCGTAATCGGAGTTGTGTAGTTGTTGTCGACAATACGTACTCAAACTTTTTCATAGCAACATCTGGTGTTCCACAAGGAAGCATTTTAGGGCCTTTACTTTTCACCATATTTATCAATGACATTTCAACATGTTTTATTAATTCAAAATATCTTTTATATGCCGATGATCTGAAGATTTTCTCGACCGTTTCGGATTCCTCCGATTCTCTTAGGATTCAATTGGACCTGGATAATGTTTCAGTTTGGTGCTGTACGAATGGGTTACAGCTAAATATAAGCAAATGTTTTCACGTTTCCTATTATAAATCGCGGAGCATTATTCCTACTTCTTATTATATTAGTGGCATTGGATTAACCACTCTTGAAGAGATAATTGATTTGGGTGTAGTTTTTGACTCGAAATTTTTATTTTGTAGTCATCTAAATTACATTATTGCTAAATCATACTCAACGCTTGGTCTTATATATCGATTCAGCCGTGATTTCACTGATCCATAGACTCTTAAGCTACTTTACACATCACTCGTATGCTCTAAGCTGGAATATGCTGCTTTTATATGGAGAACTTATCATGATATTCATATTAATAGGATTGAACGTGTGCAAAAAAAATGTTTACTGAGCCCATTCCTCCATATGGGGCAAGATGTGCCTTGATTGACCTCAAATATCTTCAAGGTAGAAGAACTGCTATCTCGCTAACTTTTATTTTCGAGATTATTAAAGGCGTTATTGATTCGCCCTACCTACTTGAGCGCATCTCCTTCCACATTCCGAATAGAACTCTGCGCAATAGAGACATGTTCTACACAGAATGTGTTCGAACTCTATACGCGTCTAATACTCCTATTACACTGGATCACAAAATGAAATTTTTTGTCTGTACTTTGGACGTGACTATCCTATCTATATGTAAAATCGGTCGCTGATTCCGAAAATCGGGTTCATTTTTAATTCTATGGGAAGGTTTTTGAGATATCGGAAATTTACCGTTATTTGGCCAATGGGTACACTTAATCCAGTATAACTCTTTAACACAGTGAGTTATATTCCTTAGGGTGACACCAAACGAAAGAAAATTAAATTTCCTTTTCATGGCTCCTATAACATTTTTCTCTAACTCTTATAGTTTCTGAAATATTGACGATTAAATTTTAATTTTTTCGATTTTTTACGATTTTTTGAAGAAAAAATTTACTTTGTCAGACAATATCTTTTTTGATGTTTTTAACTCGGAACGACTTTTAAGATTACATAAAATGTACGCAGCTCATTGTATAGAGGCGCGAACTATTCAAATTAACCAGAAACAGAAAATATTCAGATCTTAGTTTCCTTTGAAATTTCGTATGATACGTTGTGCTGTGCGGACGTGTTTTCTTTTGCTCGCTAAGATTTCATTAAGATTTTGTTGAATTGTCGAGTTATCTTATGAGATTGAGACTCATGATAGTTAGTACTATTGGTTATTATAGTGCTGATGTGAATCACAAACAAAATGAGACAGTGACTCTTGAAGAATTATATTGCTATTTTACCTATATAATTTTTAGCGATTTTTACTTTCATACTAAAAATCACAATATATAACAAGTAAGGAAGCCTAGGTTCGAGTGGAATCGAACATTAGATACTCAGCTGTATGCTCTCATTGTTTGTTTGCGTTTGTTCGATATAGGGTGTATTTTATATGAAACGAGTGCTGCATAAACAGGGCGCAGCCATGCCCATTTTCAAAATTTGTATCAATCATCCAAATAAGCATATAAATATTATTGTTAGTGCAAAATTGCATCCCTCTATGACTTTTAGTTACAAAGACTTCACGTTACAAATTCCAAAAGGGTGTTCCGGAAATATCTTTGTTAAAAAGTAGGCGTGGTCATAAACCGATTTCAATACATTTTTGCGTGTCTATTAACACATGTTATAAAAGTGTACAAACCAAGTTTCGTCATAATATCTCAATTATTTTTCGAGTTATGGGCTCAGAAATCTCGTATATTCCTGTTTCTAAAAAGAGGCGGTGCCACGCCCGTTTTCCAAACTTTTTTTTATTTTTTGCTTCCGGTCTATTGTAAAACTCATGTCACAAAATTTCAATGAATTATATTTATATTTCACAGAGATATCGCTTAAAATAGTTTTATTAGGTCACTTTATAATACCCATATATAAAAGTGGGCGTGGTCTCAACCGATTTTGGTAATTTTTCGTCCACACATTTGGCTAAGTGAATATATCACGCGTACCAAATTTCATCGATATATCTTTAACGGTTTCTGAGTTATGGCTTATTAAACTTTCAATATTTGCCCCTTAATAAGTGGGCGTGGCACCACCCATTTTCCAAAATTTTTGTATTATGTCCGTAGTTGGACTCCTGCCACAAAATCTCAGTGATAGATCTTTATATTTGACAGAGATATAGCTTAAAAAGTTTTTATTAGGCCCCTTTATAGTTCCCATATATAAAAGTGGGCGTGGCCGTCAACCGATTTTGATAATTTTTCGCCAAAACATTTGCCTAAGTAAGCAAATTACGCGTACCAAATTTCATCGATATATCTTCAACGGTTTCTGAGTTATGACATATAAAACTTTCAATGTTTGCCCCTTAATAAGTGGGCGCGGCACCGCTCATTTTCCAAAATTTTTGTACTTTTTGTTTTATGTCCGTAGTTGGACTCCTGCCACAAAATTTCAGTGATAGATCTTTATATATGACAGAGATATCGCTTAAAAGTTTTTATTAGGCCAATTTATAGTTCCCATATATAAAAGTGGGCGTGGCCGTAAACCGATTTTCATAATTTTTCATCAAAACATTTGCCTAAGTAAGCAAATTACGCATACCAAATTTCATCGCTATATCTTCAACGTTTTCTGAGTTATGACATATAAAACTTTCAATGTTTGCCCCTTAATAAGTGGGCGCGGCACCGCTCATTTTCCAAAATTTTTGTACTTTTTGTTTTATGTCCGTAGTTGGACTCCTGCCACAAAATTTCAGTGATAGATCTTTATATATGACAGAGATATCGCTTAAAAGTTTTTATTAGGCCAATTTATAGTTCCCATATATAAAAGTGGGCGTGGCCGTCAACCGATTTTGATAATTTTTCGCCAAAACATTTGCCTAAGTAAGCAAATTACGCATACCAAATTTCATCGCTATATCTTCAACGTTTTCTGAGTTATGACATATAAAACTTTCAATGTTTGACCCTTAATAAGTGGGCGTGGCACCGCCCATTTTCCAAAACTTCATCAAATTTCTTCATAAGGGCGGAGCTCAATACGTGAAATTTTATCACTCTAGCTATATTAGTGGCTGAGATACCAAATTTCCTATTTTTTCTATATGGGAAAAGTGGGCGTGGTCATGGTCCGATTTCGCCCATTTTCAATACCAACCGTCCCAGTCTCGATACCAACTTGCATTTAAAATTTCATCAAAATATCTCAATTTTTACGCGAGTTAGAGTGCGTACGGACGGACGGACGGATGGCTCAATCGATTTCTCTTTTCACCCTGATCATTTTGATATATATAAGTCCATATCCATCTCGATTATTTCATTATGTTACAATCCACCGTTATGAAATCAAAATTATAATACTCTGTGTACTAGTAGAGCTGAGTATAAAAACAATAACAACAACGTATCATGCCCTGCGTGTGTAATCAGAAGGTTGATCGTAACCAACCTACGATTCAGTGCGTTAAGTGCAATGAACTTTTTCACTTAACTTGTGTCGGTATAAAGCCTGCTGATGCAGAATTTCTTGTTGCTTCGAATAAAGGCTTCGTTTGTAATGCTTGTACGGCTCTTTGTCGAAACTCAATTCTCTCGCCTCCACGTGCATTGGATGAAAATCAAAAACAAGGTGCTTCTAAATCTGATACTCAAAGAGCCGCTAATTTAAAATTGGCAACTTCGAACAAGCAGTCTAATGATGGGAAAAATCAACAACAACAACAACAAATAACGTTGGCCTCTTTATACAGTGCTATAGTATCTCTACGTGCTGACAATGCTCGATTGCTCAGTTCTGTCACTGCTCAGAGCGAAGAAAATAGTAAACTCAACAATAAAATTGATAAAATGCATTTTGAGATTACTTCTATTCGGTCTCTTATGCATGAAAAGGACGTGATGATTGTTTCCCTCAAATCCGAGCTGCATGATCTACGCTCCTGTGTGATTTCTGCTCTAGAGAAGCTACGCAGTGATAACAAACCTACATGTGAGTGCTCGGTTTCAAACCTTAAACATAGTTCTGCTCTCACAAAACCAAGAAATAATAGTTCCGCTGCTACTGCTTTATCGCCCACTATCATTCCACCTGTTTCTGCTAGTGGTTCGTCGCAACCAATTGATACACATCGTGTTTCTCTCTCTGACACACATAACAGCCAGTTATCTGCTGCTGCTAACTCTATTACTCTAAGCACATTCGAACCAGCAAGCGACAAGCAGCGAGCTGCCAAAATTAAAATGCACACGTTCTTATGGGCGCACACATTTTAACGCCAGCACGACTTCACGGCAGAAGGGTTGCATTTGTCGCTGCCGCTAATATAGAGCTATTTCTAATTTACAAGCGACAATGCACATGTACAGGCAGAAATATGTGTTTGTGTGCATTTTAAATACGTGGCCATGTTCAAGCCGTCGTCTTTAAAATATTTCAGATGTTAACTTCAGACGACGTTTGATGCCAAGAAGTTGGTCGACAGATGCTGCTCTGCAGTTGCCGGTTCCAATGTGCTTAGAGTATATTGTCGCTACTCGTTCTCTCACTTACAGTGGTGCCCTACTTGGATCAAATTCTGCTTCGTCGGCTGCTGCGCCTCTCTCATCGTGTACCCAGGCAGCTACGACAGTCTACAGTTCTGATGCTACTACTTCGACACCTACTTCTTTTGGGATGAGTACTACTGTCACAAAGTCAAATCGGACTAATCTACCTGCTCCAACCCAAATAACTGATTGGAAAGAAGCCACTAATAATAAAAATAAAATAAAAATCGCACTAAGCTCAGTAAGCCAATACTTATTGGCTGCAATAATGATGACGCGTTAAGCGTTGTTTCTAATCCAAAATGGTTACATTTGGCTTCGTTCTCGTCCAACGTTAATGCTGATGACATTACTAGCTACGTATCTAAACATGCCAATATTGATATTAAATATCTTCACTGCTATCCTTTAGTAAAAAAGGGTACTAATCTGAATGATATGAGGAAAGTGAACTTCAAACTGGGTGTTTCAGAGTGTTCCTATGATAAAGTTTTAGATGCAAATATTTGGCCAGCGAATGTTAAAATTCGCCCGTTTCGTTTTTTTCGGAGCGACGGAGAGGTACAACCAAGCACGTAAGTGATGACGACCTGGTCGATCACCAATCAAAGAGTCTTCGCATATATTTTCAAAATGTCTCCGGTCTGCGAACCAAATCTAACTCGCTTTTTAATATGAGCTCGGATAGTGATTATGATATCTTCGTTCTCATTGAATCCTGGCTAAACTCTGATTACTATGACAGTGAATTTTTCGACTCTAACTTGTACAATGTTTATCGCAAAGATCGTGATTATGACAAAACTGGTCTCACAAGGGGTGGAGGAGTCATCGTTGCTGTTCACCGTCGTTATCGCTCGATGCGTGTGAGTTTAAGTATCTCGGACTCACTGCTTGACCAAATATGTGTTCTGGTGCTTGGGAAATCTGAAACCTTTATTTGCGCCTCATATATTCCTCCTCCTCATATATTCCTCCATCGATCTACAAATCGCATGTCGACAATATTGTGAACTTGATCCGTACTCATGATGGCAAAAATTTTTGCATTCTTGGAGATTTCAACTTGCCAAATCTAGAGTGGTCTTACATAGATAATAGTACTAATCTACTTCCCAAGTATGTGAACAGTTACTCTGAATCCTATCTGGTTGACAACTTTTTGAGTGTTAACCTATTACAGATTAACTCTTTTACTAATAAGTTATTCAAAACTCTAGATCTAGTTTTCATTAATGATAATATTGATATTGTTAGCCTTGAAGTATCTTCTATTGATTGGGAACTTCTTTTTTCTGGCATTGATGTCGCTGAAAGTTTTACTATCTTTAAAAGTAAAATTAATGAAATTTGTAAGAAAAATATACCACTTAAAAAAAGCATTGTTACAAAATTCCGTGGTATACTATAGGTCTTAAAAAGCTAAAGAATCTGAGGAATAAGTTCTATAAAAGGTACAACTCCACGAGAATTGCCGTCTATAAAGAAAAATATCTACGATACGCAAAAAAATTTAAGGTTTTGAATAGACGCTTGCAGAGTAGATATATTAGGAATTTTGAGTCGGATATCAAACACAATCCTAAGACATTTTGGAGCTATATAAAATCTAAAAAAGCATGCTCTGCTATTCCTTCTGCAGTATATTATAATGGAGAGAAAGCACGCTCAACTATTGAAACTGCGAATCTGTTTGCTAACTTTTTCAGCTCAAATTTCGTGACGCACTCGGAATCTTCTTTGGGTCCTTCATCTACGTTTGATTCCCCTATTAATTTTGGGGCACTTTATCTATCTTTAAATGATATTATTGATGGCATTTTACATATAAAATCATCATCGCAGACGGATATCGATGGCTTATAATTGTATCTTCTCAAGAACTGTTTAGCCTTTGCTAATCCACTTCTATTAATTTTTAACAAATCGCTTCAGTGTGGTGTGTTCATTGATGCCTGGAAAAAGACCGTCATTAGTACTTTTTTTCAAAAGTGGCAACAAGAATAATGTTGCCAACTATAGACCTATTGCCAAGTTGTCAACAATTTCAAAACTATTTGAGTATATAGTAAAACAAAAAATGTATTTTGCTGTCAAGAGTTTACTTTCTGTCAACCAACACGGTTTTATCTCAGGTAGATCCACAGTTACAAATCTTGCAATTTTTTCTGATTTCTGTATGGCGGCTTTCAATAAGTGTCTTCAAGTTGATGCTGTCTATACAGATGTTATGGTACACGGTTGACCTCGATTACGATCTACAATCGAGTGGAGCAGCAATGCATGGCGGTCGGCATGATCTAGGGTTGCACTGTGGCTAGTCATTGTCGGCTGGGCGGGGTTCTTGCCTACATTGCTGTCCTGCGCCATAAACAGAAAAAATCACATCATGCCTTTTTGAAAATAACGAGAAAAATCACACGAAAACAGCATCCGGTTTGGCCGGATGCCACGGACGGACCGTTGAAAAATTCAAATATTCAAAAGATAACCCGAAAAAAAATCAAATTCAAGAGGCCAGGCGTCAGTTA
This sequence comes from Urophora cardui, assembly GCA_960531455.1. Taxonomy (NCBI): domain Eukaryota; kingdom Metazoa; phylum Arthropoda; class Insecta; order Diptera; family Tephritidae; genus Urophora; species Urophora cardui. The sequence goes on along the minus strand of OY482670.1, from coordinate 81,887,492 downwards.
AATTTAAACGAATGCAAGCCGAGGGAAATTGTTGTTAAAATTCGAATGTGAATTTTGAATGTACGTTAAGTCAGACGGACGTTAGCAAAACATTTAAACCAGAATTTAAATCGGACGGAAATACTGACACTCGACGGAAATAGATAAGCGGACGTTAAATTTAAATAATCGCGGACGGACGAGAAAAGAATCATTGCACCAAAATTTAAATTTGAATGTATGTTGAAGTCGTTATGCACTAAATTTGAATAAACACTGTCAAAAAAACTGTCAAAGTGAATTTAAATTTGAATATATATATCGCAAAAAAAAATCGTTAAATTTGAATTTAATTTGAATCAACCGGAAGGACCGGTTATTACCAGGCATCTGAAAATACATACGTAAAAGAAAGCTGGAATTTAAAATATATGAACAATCAAAAAAAAAAATTAAAGGCCGAACTCACAAGGGGGTGGCGTTGCTGATGTCGTTGCAGCGCCGGTGCGTTTTTGTCCCACCCTAATCCATGGTCACTGTCGCACCCGGGTATCAGTGACCCCTTACCTGTGGTGCGCCGCTGGTGTTGTTGCAGCGCTGGTGCTTTACTAGCCCACCCTCATCCATGGTCATCAGTGCACCTAATTGTGATGACCCCATTATTATTATGCGCCGCCGGTGTTGTTGCAGCGTCGGTGCTTATCGACCCACCCTCATCCATGGTCATCAGTGCACCTAATTGTGATGACCCCGTATCTGAAAATCCCTATCCCATTTTAATTAAGGTGGATCAGCATTCCCATTATAATTTTAACAATTTATTTGGGATTCATTCTTCCCTTTTCTATAGCTAAATCCTTACTCTACTTTTTCTTCATTTTAGTACACTAGGGCGCCCCTTTTTTTTTTCTTTTTTTTTCCCAGAGAAATTAAAAAAAAATATATATATAAAATATATGGAAAATAATATAAATAGCTTACGACCTAGGCTCCAGTTGTAGTTGTTGACGTTCTTATGGTTGTTGGTGCTGTGATGGTTGCTGTTGATGCTAGGGTAGTTACTGTTGACGTTGTGGCGCCAAAATGCTGTTGTTGTTGCTGTGCCAATTTTTGCTATTGTTGTCGTTGCGGCGAAATTGTTTGCTCTTTGCCGTTGTTGTTGCATGTACTATTGCTGGTGTAGTTATCGTGGTGGTAATATATGTAGGTTGCACTCGCCTTTTGGTTTTGTTGGTGTTGTTGTGGCACGTCTCTTGCGCCTGGCTTTTGTATTGACTGTGCACCAGCTGTGACGATTACCGCTACTATTGATGTGCGCCATAAGTGGCACTGGTTGCCGTCATTGTAGTTTCACTTGTGCACCACACGAGGCATTTATTACTGTTGTTGCAGTTGTGGCACCATTGGTGTTGGTGCGGTGGCACCTATGCTGTGCTTAGCAGTTGTTGTTGTGGTCGTTGCGTTGTTGTTGCTTGATGATGTGGGGCCGGTTGCGTTGCCGCGGTATCTATTAATGGTATGCGCACTGTTGTTGGTGCTGCTGCCGGTTGTGTTGTCGGACTGTACAAATTGGTTGTGCTAACATTGCCGGTTCAACTGGTACATGCGAATATAAAGCATTTGCGACTGGTGGGCGAATCTTCACTACATTCCCATTCATAAACACATAACCGCCGGGCAATGTGGGGAAGGTACCGATAATTGCGCGAATTCCGGATAACTCAGCAATCGTTACCAAAGGTTTTAAGTATTATTAGACTCTTACACCAGAAAATTGTATTTGTTTTTGAACACACAGGTCTGTATGGGATTCAATGTGTATACTTTGAGTATTATCAACGTCTTCACTTTTAGATTCGATTTTATTTTAATATTTCCCTCACAGTATAATGGCGAATCAACAATAGAGATTTATTTTTTTTACATATATTAATTTTTTCTTCAACAAGGAGCTGACATTTATTTCACCAAGAGCCGCTAGCGAACCGCACCTCGTTCAACCGACTACCTCGTTCAACCGACTTTTTTCAATCCTTTTTCCCAACTGCCTGACTCTGTACCGAAATTTTTCTATTCAAGCGTGCCTAGCTAAACGCTCACCTTCCCCTTTTTCTGTATTCGTCTTGGAAGAGTCCCGTTTCTTTTCCGTATAACAATGTAATGACGTATAACAATGTAGTGACGTGTGCATAATAGTGGCGTGACTTTACGGTTACCCGAATGTCTATATCATGATGTGACGCTAGCAATGACACAGCAAGGTGGAATGCGATTGCCATGTTACACAAAAAAAAATAACCAAAACTTTCGGAATAAAATGCCTCAAGCATTTTCCCATGAACTATCTCAAAAAAGTCGATTGTATTCGTGCCCTAGAAAATTTGCTACTGTAAAATTCTATTAGTGTACGTTGGGAATATTAATAGACATTGTTGTCTTACGCTCAAATTATAAAAATGGTAAGAGACAAGAAAATCTGATTAATGAAACAATAGTATAAACATGCGGTAAATAATTAATTAATTTTCTGTGAACTATGTTTTATTTTATAATAGGTGCATTTGAAAGTACTAAGTACCCGAATAACCACGTGTTACGTATTTTCACAATAAGAAGTGTTCATGGCAACCCTGGAGAACCAGTTTGTCCATCACCAATACATGTGCATCTCCCGCCATTGGAACGATTGTGAAGATTCGGAGGGGAAATTTCTCATGATGCCTACTCATAGAGGTCGGCTCGATAGCTTGCCAGATTTGAAGAAAAATTTATGTGCGATCTATAAAGCTCGGGTTCAAAAAAAAAATGAAGCAATACCATATAATCATCTCGAAGAATAAAAAAAAATCAATGTAAATTTCGGATAACCCCACTCACTTAAAATTTGTTTAGACACTTAGTGGAGGAGAAGGGGCATCAATTACAGGATTTGAGCAAAGAAAAATTTCGCATTTGAAATGTCTAGTAACCGAATGAGAAAATACGAATCGTTATTATTGTTAGTACACCATAATTGGTAGATGAAATTACTCGAACAGGAAAGTTACTGACGCCAAGAAAAAAAAATTGTAAGCTGTTCTATCGAAACCACCCCTATAATACAACCTCATTCTCCTTCACATGCGACCAAGGCTAATTTATAGAAGGTTAACCTACTAAACAGCTGATTGCAAACTTTTTCCTAATTTTTTTTTTTTTTTTTTTTTTCCCATATTGTGATGCTTATGTCAAAACTTATGTCAATTTTGATCTTGACGCAATATGATTTCTACAATGGCGGGCTATGATTTTGACAGAAGCATCACAAAATACACAACCAATTTACATGGAGTGTGTATGTATGTATGTCCGTATATAGTACTGCAAAACCCTTCTATAATTGAACCATGCATGCGACGACCTTTCATGTTTGGCCACGCGTCACCAATACATGTACATGTTTTCCTCTCTCATGCCAACATGTCGCCATCATTCACTGGAAGTTATTGGAAACTACTAAAAAAAGCTACTAAAATAGTGGTGCTGCCACACAAACAGAATTGAGCAACCGAAATTAACCCGTTTATGATCGATATCAGTATTGATATCGATAGCAAACCATAACACAGATTTCCCTAAAGCTTTCGATAAAGTAACTCATTCAATATTGGTTTCTAAACTAGCAAGTTGGGGGTTTCACTCATCTTTTCTTTCTTGGATTGGATCCTATCTGCGTAATCGGAGTTGTGTAGTTGTTGTCGACAATACGTACTCAAACTCTTTCATAGCAACATCTGGTGTTCCACAAGGAAGCATTTTAGGGCCTTTACTTTTCACCATATTTATCAATGACATTTCAACATGTTTTATTAATTCAAAATATCTTTTATATGCCGATGATCTGAAGATTTTCTCGACCGTTTCGGATTCCTCCGATTCTCTTAGGATTCAATTGGACCTGGATAATGTTTCAGTTTGGTGCTGTACGAATGGGTTACAGCTAAATATAAGCAAATGTTTTCACGTTTCCTATTATAAATCGCGGAGCATTATTCCTACTTCTTATTATATTAGTGGCATTGGATTAACCACTCTTGAAGAGATAATTGATTTGGGTGTAGTTTTTGACTCGAAATTTTTATTTTGTAGTCATCTAAATTACATTATGGTGGCCGCTGTGGTGCAGTGGGTGGAGTGCTCGCCTGCTATGCCAGAGGTCTCGGGTTCAAACCACGGTCCGAGCCAAACAAATTTTTCTAATTATTAAAAATCCAATTATTGGGTTTTTTAAGAGCAGCGGTCACCTCTCGGCAGTGGGCGGCATACCCTCCGAGAGTATTTCTGCCATGAAAAAGCTTCTCACAAAAAATGCATTCGCCGTTCGGAGCCGGCATAAAACTGTAGGTCCACCCAATTAGTAGGAAAAACAAAAAGGAGCACACCTCGAATTGGGAGAGAAGCTCGGCCATAAAACTCGTCAGAGTTATAATAACGCCATTGTATTATATTATTATAAATTACATTATTGCTAAATCATACTCAACGCTTGGTCTTATATATCGATTCAGCCGTGATTTCACTGATCCATATACTCTTAAGCTACTTTACACATCACTCGTATGCTCTAAGCTGGAATATGCTGCTTTTATATGGAGAACTTATCATGATATTCATATTAATAGGATTGAACGTGTGCAAAAAAAATGTTTACTGAGCCCATTCCTCCATATGGGGCAAGATGTGCCTTGATTGACCTCAAATATCTTCAAGGTAGAAGAACTGCTATCTCGCTAACTTTTATTTTCGAGATTATTAAAGGCGTTATTGATTCGCCCTACCTACTTGAGCGCATCTCCTTCCACATTCCGAATAGAACTCTGCGCAATAGAGACATGTTCTACACAGAATGTGTTCGAACTCTATACGCGTCTAATACTCCTATTACACTGGATCACAAAATGAAATTTTTTGTCTGTACTTTGGACGTGACTATCCTATCTATATGTAAAATCGGTCGCTGATTCCGAAAATCGGGTTCATTTTTAATTCTATGGGAAGGTTTTTGAGATATCGGAAATTTACCGTTATTTGGCCAATGGGTACACTTAATCCAGTATAACTCTTTAACACAGTGAGTTATATTCCTTAGGGTGACACCAAACGAAAGAAAATTAAATTTCCTTTTCATGGCTCCTATAACATTTTTCTCTAACTCTTATAGTTTCTGAAATATTGACGATTAAATTTTAATTTTTTCGATTTTTTACGATTTTTTGAAGAAAAAATTGACTTTGTCAGACAATATCTTTAAAACCAATGTCTTCACCTTCGGTTTTAATCTTTTACGTGAAGCTCCATTCCATTAGCAAAAAAATAAGCTATCAACGAAGAAAATCCATGGTAAAATGGAAAAGTTATAGGCGATCAAGTAAATACAGCCAAGTCGCACAATGCCTCTACACGGGTATATTTTATGCATGTTATACCCGTAAATGGGCTTGTATCTACTGCGCTGCCAATGTGCTGCTACTGCAGATGTGTAGGTATTGGTACAATATGCATAGAATGTACGCGTGCAGAGGCATTGCGCGACCTGGCTGTATTTACTTGATCGCCTATAACTTTTCCATTTTACAATGGATTTTCATCGTTGATAGCTTATTTTTTTGCTAATAGAATAGAGCTTCATGAAAAGGAGTAAAACCGAAGGTAAAAGTATTGGTTTTAAAGATATTGCCTGACAAAGTCAATTTTTTCTTCAAAAAATCGTAAAAAATCGAAAAAATTAAAAATAAATCGTCAATATTTCAGAAACTATAAGAGTTAGAGAAAAATGTTATAGGAGCCGTGAAAAGGAAATTTAATTTTCTTTCGTTTGGTGTCACCCTAAGGAATATAACTCACTGTGTTAAAGAGATATACAGGATTAAGTGGACACATTGGCCAAATAACGGTAAATTGCCGATATCTCAAAAACCTTCCCATAGAATTAAAAATGAACCCGATTTTCGGAATCAGCGACCGATTTTACATATAGAAAGGATGGTTGCGTTCAGAGTATTTTTTGGCTGTAGAGCAGTGTTATTAGAACTTTGAATGAGTTCAATTCTCTCTCAGGTTCTTTAGCCTTAGATTTTTCTTTGCCTAAGTCTGTTTTCAAATCAATATTAAGTAACTTAATTGTATAATATCTAATTTATCATTAAGTAGTCTGTAAGTAACTTTTTTGTACTTGACTACTAATTAATAATAATAAATAAATAAATTTATTATTACAATAAATAAATAAATAAATAAATAAAATAAATAAATTTATTATTACAATAAATAAATAAAAGTGAGCTCGCGCATTTGCCCGAAAAAATACTTCAATGCCTACTTGATTTTTAGATTAGAAATTTCAATTAAATTTGAATCTTTCACGTCATTTACTGCCACAAACTGCTAAAACTTAGTGCTTACATATCGTTCATTTGCTGCAAGACCGGCATAAATCAGAAAACGTGATTTTTGAGTTAATGCTGCAGAATAGTTAGTTACATCATACTCGTACTTAATGTTGAGTAAAAAATTCCTTAAGATTTTTTGAAAACTAAGCGCTTCAGATACAAACCAAATGTTGCATTTACTTGCGCACCATATGGCGGTTGAATCTCAAAATTGCCCTTCATGAAAAGTTGTGTATTTTCAAAAGTGCAAATGCAGCAAATGAGCGATATATAAGTTATATTGCTTCGACACATAGGACAAGCTCCTTGCTCCTCTACAATTCTTTGGACACACGCGGTATGGAAAAAATGCCCACAAGGCGAAATTTTGTTTACTTCCTTGTCGCGACGCATAGAAACAGTCATCTTTAATTTGCATTTTTATGTATTATAATTTTATTTTACTTGATAAAATATGTTTATATAGAACGATACAATGCTCTCTTGAAAATTATTATTTTATGTAAAAAAAAATTTCTTTGACAAATACCGCATATAAAAAAATATGTTGCAAAGTATATATGTAAATGTTTTTGGAATGTAAAGAGTAAATTCTCTAAAATCCAATTGACGCTTTCTAAAATCCAACTGACAATTCTAAAATCCAATTGACGCTTTCCAAAGTCCAACTTAACAATTTTCAGTTTTCTAAAATCCAATTTATGTTTTCTAAACTCCAACTGACGCTTTCTAAAATCCAATTGACGCTCTCTAAAATCGAGCTGACTATTCTAAAATCCAATTGACGCTTTCTAAAATCCGATTGACTATTCTAAAATCCAACTTACGCTTTCTAAAATACAACTGGAAATGGTGTAGTTATTTCTGAGATATTTTTTTTTAAGTCTTTTTGTAATAATTATGAATGAGAAATTTTGTTTTATATTGTTTTATTGAGACAAATTTGAAAAAAGTCTTTGACTAATTATTATCCGTAACAAATTGTTTTTTGAGTCTTCTAAGACTTTTTCATTGAGACGAATTTCAAAAATATCTTTAAGTAATTATTTTGAGTAACAAATTTATTTTTTATATCTTCGATAAAAATCTTTCATACAATTTCAAATTGGAAATTTGCTTGAATTTTGAAGTACTTATATGAAAGTTATTCTTATTTTATACTTATACTAGCTGACCCGCCAAACTTCGTTCTGCCCAAAATAGATTTTTTTATTAATTTCATTTCGAAAATTGGTATTACACCGGTATTGTTTTTAATAGAAAATTAACGATTTTTCACTACTTCAAAATATATAATATACAACTTCAAAAATATATAATTTTAGTATTCAGTTTAAGGCTGCACGATACACAAAATTTTTAGTTTTCTGTTCCGGATATTTATTTTCACTGAGTATTGGCTATTTTACCCAATTAAGTAGGAGTATTGATACGTATAGTATACCTACACAGGCCCGACGAGAGGGGGGGGCTGAGGGGGTCAATTGCCCCGGGCCCGGGCTTTAGAGGGCCCGGGAATCTCAAAATGATATCCAAGTTTTTGCTACGGAAAATAAACAAACAACACCTTTAATCACCTTTCGTAGATAGCAATCATTTTAAGTTTCAACAAATTTTATAAATCTCTTAACGTGTCTGCATCCCACTTAAGGAATTGTTGGTTTTTGGCGTCGACTTTGCAGCATAAATTTGAATTCGTTTTCTGTTGCAACAGAAAAATTCGGTATGATGCAAATTCTTATACAGCGATATGGGTATTTCCTGGGCGTTTCGGACGGTATGTTCGCACGATTTTTTGAACTTTTGAGGCAGAAATATCGCGAAATATTGTATCGTTTTATGATAAAAGGAAAGATTTAGGTCACAGCTGATGACTAAAGTATGTTACCGACAGAAATTTAGTTTAATGCCTCTGTGTAAGCCACTTAAACTGCGTTCCGGACGCTACAAAAACACGTCCATATTTTAAAAGTAGCTAAAACAGAGGCATTAAACTAAATTTCTGTCGCTAACATACTTTAATCATTATCCGTGGCGTAAATCTTTCCCTTTATCATAAAACTATACAATATTTCGCGATATTTCCGCCTCAAAAGTTCAAAAAATCGTGCGAACATACCGTCCGAAACGCCCAGGAAATGCTCATATACATATGTAAGTGTATGTATGTATGTAAACAGCGATACGCCGAAAACAAACAAAGCTTGCGAAGCTAAAATTTGCTTTGGTGCTTCGTACAGTTGAATTCTATTGCTGTTTCACTAAAGCGTTCAGCAGAATCAGTCTTTTGATATACTAAATTATTACCAACAAATATTTGTATTCCAATTTAAAGAAATTTATTTCATACAAATAAAGCAATATGTATTTATACAGAATTCATTCAGACCTATGGTCCCTTGGACAATATTACTCAGTATGACCCATGGATTCGGAAACTGGATGTGCCTTTTGACAATACATTTGACCCACCCTAATATGTATATTTCTATGTAAACATATTTACTTGATCTGTATTAATGTATAGATAAATTAAAGTTCGTAACCAGACTTGGGCATTATTCGAATAAATTTTTATTTAGATAATTATTCTGAGGTTTATTCGTTATTTCAAATAATAAATAAAAACTCAGGGTACAACAAAAAAAAACAACTGAGTAATAGTAAAAAAAAACTTTGTAAATTTTTTTTGTTTGTATGTTTGTTTGTTCTTACATATCGTCGTACCATACGAAAACTAACATATTTAAAATTTCTGGCGAAAGCTATCAATAAAAAAATTCTGTACGAAAAGTAGAACATTTGACTTTTGGCCGACGAAAAGTAATAAAATCGAGTTTTGGCTGACGAAAAGTAATAAAATCGACTTTTGGCTGACGAAAAGTATCAGTAATTATATACTGTTTTAACATTAAAATTGTTGTTGTTTAAACGAAATTGATAGTTTTCGTCCGCCAAAAGTGGATTTTATTACTTTTCGTCAGCCAAAACAAGATTTTATTACTTTTCGTCGGCCAAAACTTGAACTTTTTACTTTTCGTCAGCCACAAAAAATTTGATGTTAGTTTTCGTATGGTACGACGATATGTAAATGAAAATTATCTATTATTCGAATAATTTTTTGTTTGAATAAACGAAATTATTTATTATTCGAATAAAAATAAAAAAAATGTATTCATCTATTATTCTTATTCGAATAAATTTTGCCCAACTGTGTTCGTAACTATATATTCATTGAATTTTGATTTTGAGAATTTGTTCATTTAGTATAGGGGCCCGTAGTTATTTTGACCCCGGGCCCGGATTTTCTCTCGGCGGCCCTGTACCTACATAATGGTTTTCTGGCCCTTCCTCCAACCCTTTTAGCAGAGGCGGGCGCTTCATACAAGCCGAAAAGCCCGGCTTGCGTACATATTTTCGTTCATTTCATTTTACGAATTTATTTAAAACTGGTTAATTTACGTTTTAAATGTGTTTACTATTTAAGTTATCAATAATATAGCCCCCACTGTAACATACGGTGCCTAAAAGTATTCTAAGAAAATAGCACAAATACACCACCAATCCACCTCACCAAAGAACGTAAATAGATTTACGTTCTTTGACCTCACAATGTGTATTTTATTTGCAGAGCCAATCACAGCACAGTTAGCATGCTTTAACGTTTCCACACATTAGCTTTTACCTGGCTTTCAAAACAGAATAACATAGCTTGTTTTCTCGCTTTCTCTAAGGAGAAATCAATTGCTTATTTTCAGACTTAAATTGAAAAAAAAACTAGCAAAGCACTTTTTTTATTTTTCACATTAAATTTGTATGCGAATGTGAAGCTGGCTTCGGCATTCAGTATTCACAGCCATATGCATATTTGATTTGATTTTCGTTTGCATGTACATACTTATGCACGTAATTTCTTACATGTGCATGTACATGCAAATATAAATAACAAATACCAGATTATAAAAGCGTTGATTGTGATATTTGGCGACTATTGGTACAATATCAAGATAGTTTTAAAAATCGACGGAAATCAAAATCAAATAAAATTTCACGACTTTTGGTAATTGGACCTCAGTTTTTCAAACACTAAAGCACCCATTTTTTAGATATTTGATAATAAGCAAATACACTTGCTACTACTAAAATTTCCGTCGGTATAAGGAAACTAAAAATACCTCTGCACTTTCGTGTGAGATTTCCCTATAAGTTTGGCGTCATCAATCAATTCAATTGAGTTCTTCCCAATTTATTCTAATAATTTCTCTTCTGCTTTTGTAGATAATTCTGATGGTAAAAAACTTGAATTTACTTTCGCCTTAGCCAGGCTTGTTGATATGCTGACCAAAAGTAGCTACAGCTAAAATACCAAAAGTCAAAAACATATGTACCTACATATCTTCATAATATTCATTGTACATATATAAAAACTTAAAAATTCTTTATCACCCTCATTTTCTCGATTTAATGCAATACATTCAGTTTCATATGTTATGAATATAAACAACAAACCAAATATGCAAACCGAATTTAATCAAAGTAGAGCTCTAGATACCCGGGTATCGAGCAATTCGAACAGATCGTGTTTGTTTGAAGCCCGTTGTTCAAATTCTTGTACCAACATTCGAGCTTATACTCAGAGAAAAGGAATCAAAAATAAAATTTTTATTTTTATAATGCACGTTTTAAACTGTCATTTTTATTTAAAAAATAAAATTTTTTAAATTAAATGTGTTTAGGATTTAAAAAGAAACATTTTTAAATTAAAAATTAAAATTAATGGAATAAAAGCGAAAGTTTTTGGTTCAAAATCGCATAGTGTTTAAAATAAAAATAAAGATTTTTAAATTTAAAAATGTATTGTATTTACATTATTTTTAAACACGTTATTATATCTAACGTTATTATATCTAAGATTAAAAATATTTATTTTTATTTTAAGCGCTCTGAGATTTTGAATCAAAAACTTTCGTTTTTATTCCATTAATTTTCATTTTTAATTTAAACATGTTTTTTTTTTTTAAATCCTAAATACATTTTAATTTAAAAAGTTCAATTTGTAATTTAAAAATTTTCATTTTTAAAATAAAAATGACTTGGTTTAAATCGGGCATTATAAAAATAAAAATTTTATTTTTAATTCCTTTTCTCTGAGTGTACAGACAAAAAAATGTGTATCAGGAAAACAAAGATAAAAAAATACATATGAAGGCAACAAAAAAAAAAAATAAACGAGAAAAAACAAATTTCAAATACCCGAATTGTTCGAATGCCCGTACAAACATACGGGTAATAAGCAAACAAAGGAGTGTTCGAGAATTTGAAAAGCATTTATTCGGGCTACTCGAAAATGTTAAAAAAAAAGCGAGAGCTCTAAATCAAATTCAATGACGGAACGCAATCAGGCTTCTAGATAATACAGCAAAGAAAATTACATAAATGACTAATGGTTATGCTTCACGCATAGGCTTGCCCAGACAATTTATGCTAGGTCCGCCACTGCCTTTTAGATATATTCAGCCTCAAAAGTTTAGTACGTGTGGGAGGTGCAATGCCCCATTTTTCGATAAATCTTTTCTTTTTTTGGGTGAACATGGTATTGATATCGTATATCTGCATAGTGATTTCTATGTACATGCCATGAACGCTTTTAGGGATATTTAGCCTTAAAAATTAAGAACGCATGGGAGGTGCCACGCCCCCATTTCCCAAAACTACTGTTTTTTTCATAAGCATGCTATTGATATCGTTAATCTCCGGATCAATTTTCAGGTCCCAACCTTAAACGCTTTTATAGACATTCAGCTTGAAAAATTAAGTTTGTATGGGAGGTGCCACGCCCCCTTTTCCGATAACCTACACTTTTCTGATTGAGAAGGGTTTTGATATCACCTACCTCTATACCAATTTTCAGCTCCCTACCTTAAACTGTTTTAGGGATAATCAGCTTTAAAAATTAAGGTTGTATGGGAGGTGCCACGCCCCCCTAACATTTTTTAATTTTTTCTTCGTCTAAACCTTCGCGGGGTAACAACAAACAAACCCCCCTAAGGAAGTATTTGATTTGGTTGAGCCGTTTTCAAGTTTTAGCGTTACAATTAAATACCAAATCATTTTTATATATCGACGGCTGAGAATAAGATCGCCCTATTTCAAAAATTGTTTCAAAAACGCCCTATTCCAAAAATTGTTTGAATAACGTCCTATTTCAGATTTTGCTTCAAAAACGCCCTATTTGAAAAATTGTTTCAATAACGTCCTATTTCAGATTTTGCTTCAAAAACGGCCCTATTTCAGAGAAAATTCCATATATACATTTCTCTGAAATATGGCGTTTTTGAATATTTGTCTGAGATAGGACGTTATTGAAACAAATTCTGAAATAGGGCGTTCTTGAAGCCAAATCTGAAATAGGATGTTATTCAAAAAAATTTTGGAATAGGGCCTAAGTAAATTTATGTCATGTATGGTAAGTAAATTTATGTCACCACGTGTCCAAGGTAAAAGGAAACAGACCTAATATATAAAGAAGTCACTGCCAAATACTGCGAACGCTCTATTGTGTTTGGTCTGGCAGTCACTGCTCATATTAGACGCATCAGCTGATTTCGAAAACCGTCGCGGCCCGCTGCCACATCGCTGATGTAATTTAGGCTTAAGCCAGTGATGCCGCCGTCACTCCAATTGGAAAATTTCACTCCGATTTTGACCTCTTCACTCCGCCACTCCCTCTTTGATTAAATCACTCCACTTTTTTTTATGAAATAATTCAGAAATTTTGAATCAACTGTGTGTATGCAGAAATTGCTACTTTAAATTTTGTATGCATAAATTCAAAGTATCGTTATTGTTTACGTCTTGTAATTCTGCCCAGGGTTCGGATTTGCCTCATTTTGGCTCCTCACTCACACATGCTTCACTCATGAGGGTGCAGCTGCATGAGTGGCCTCTGAGCGCATAAACAACAGAGGCCACACATTAGCGTGAGCGCTCTGCGTGAGTGGCAGCAGAGTGAGCAGCCAAGATGAGGCACGCTAGTAGCGTTGCCTCTCCTCAGCTGCGCCCTCATGAGTTGCTCTGAGTGAGTGAGGAATATGAGCGACGCCTCACAGCTTGGCGATGACGCAGCCAACCGTCTGTAGTAAGTATGCAGTATGGAGCTGCATGAATGCTACAAATTTGTTTACTCTGCAGTGTGCACACTGCACGCATATGTGGTAAATCTACAGCACATTTTTTTAAATATGAAGATCTACTGCACGGCGTTTAAAATCTATCGCATTTTAAGATTAAATATTTGTTTAATCTTGACTTTTGTTCAAAATAATGTACTTTATGGCAAATATGGTAGTAGAAAACTCTTTGGCAGCGCTTTTATGTTCGAAATCGAATAACGAAAGCCCGTATGACACCACTTTATTTCTCTGAATTTTTCTTGTATTTATTGTTTGAAAAATCTACCGAAAGTAAAACTACAAAAACAATTCTACTGTAGGTTGAAAAAAGATAAACTATCCCTCAAAGAACAATTTGATTGTCATTTAATTTTAAACTCAACTAGAACAATTTTTTTTTTAATTTGAATAATAAATTACTAAAATAAAATAATAATGAAAATTAAAATTAAAATAGAAGGATGGCTATGTACTGAGTATATTTGGAACAATACGGTACGCAAATAGGACTTCTTCATTCCCTTGATTGAAAAGCGGAAGTTAGATAGAGCTTGCTAAATTTACAACTTGTAGGTACATACCTATTTTCATTTCTTTTTTATTTCAAAATTATTTTATTTTATTGTTGCCAAGGTAAACAATTGTGAGAAATAGACTGTTAATGTCAAATGCAAAAAAAAATATGATTTTAATGACGAATAAATAGTTTTTTTGCGTTAGTCGCATAATATTTAAATAAAAACTAAACAAGTAGGTAAGTACCTACATATGAAGGTACATACATACATATATTTTATCATACAAAAAACATTATATCAAGCAACGAATGCACATTCTTAAAAATAATGTTCCTTTTAACTACCTACCTACATACATACGTATGTAAATATTCGTAATTGCATCTGCTGAATTAAATACATATCTACACATATACATAGATGAAAAACAACAAAAACCAAGTTTAGGTAGAAATATGGATTTTACATACCTACTCAATCGCCTAAAACGGGCATAAATATGAAAAAAAAGCAGAAAAACAACCAGACATGCTTTTTATTAGAAAAACATGTCACTAAATTGCACACTGCAACATAAATATATGTATGTATGCATTCTAATATATGTATGTAATATTTACTGAGTTTCTGCGCACTCACCCACACGCTCACTCGCATTACACAAAGAGAAGAGGAATCCTACGACGGCTCATCTCACACGCAGCGTGAGCGCCTCATTTCTTCATCGCTCATTCGAAATGAGTGAGGAAACAAAAAAAATCCTCACTCTGCTTTAGAGATGAGCGAGAAACGCAAACGGCCACTCATCATCATGCCGTGAGGCTGAAATTCCTCACTCACTCACTCATACTCTGAGTTTCTTCCTACCCTGATTCTGCCACAGTGGCAATACTAATCGACTATCTAAGCAAGCATTGGCAACTTTTCACATTTTGATCTTTGTTTTGTGTGCGATTCCATGGAAAATTGCAAACCAATTTGGCTAAAATCAATAGGTGAGTTAAATTTATAAAAACTCATTAGCAGGTTATTGTTTTCTTCAGGAAAGTTTGCTTTGGACCAAGTGCAAAAAAGGTGCAGATGATTTCGAACTCGCATTCGAACGCAGTTAAGTTGAAAATTTTCTACTTCTATGCGTTTTTCATGCGTTTCGCAGCCAAGATCTAGTTGTTTGGTATACAGATTTCTTTGGTCGACATGTTGTTAAATTGATTTAAAGTGAAGTAGTGAAAATTTGCTTGCCAGCAGAAGTTAATTAAAAGGGGTTTTTATTTAGAAATGGTTAATAATTATTAATTATATGTTAATTACTATCTGCATACCTATGTACATAGTGCATCAATTTAAATTACATATATAGTAACCCGTGTGCAAATACATACATATTTGAAACTTAAATAAGTTTAACAATTATTGAATTTTTAGAAATAGCGGCCACCTTTCGGCAGTGGTCGTCACACCCTCCGCGTGTATTTCTGCCACGAAAAAGCATCTCACAAAAAATGCATTCGCCGTTCGCAGCCGGCATAAAACTGCAGGTCCACCCAATTAGGAAAAACAAATTTAAAAAAAAAAACCACTAACTCCCCTTTCCAAATACAAATCACGTACCCGAATAGTACGTTTTTTTTAATTTTAGTGTATTCTGTATATGCGGCAATAACACTTCCTATAATAATTAATATCAATTCTAAATCCTCATCCATTATACATTTTATTAAATCTTTCGTGAATTGGTAAAATATGTATTTTCAAAAATAACAATGGCGGGAATTGAATATATGTAGTGTAATTGACAGACGCAACCATGCGCATACACTGGAGCAGTCAGGGCCGCACGCAAGAAAACGTTTAGATGCGCATACGCACACGCATCCGCATACGGTGCATTAGAGTTGGACTATTATAGTGCAACTCTAATGAACCGTATGCAGATGCGTATGCGTGTGCGTGTCACTGACAGCCGTGTTGCATACCTGTGTTTAAATGTGGCAAACTCCAGTTGCACGGATGTAAATGCACCACACGCATAGAAAATTCGAAGATGATTTCGAACACGCATTCGAACGCAGCTAAGTTGAAAATTTTCTACTTCTATGCGTGTCGCAGCCAATATTAGGTTGGTTGCTACATCGGTATACATATTTTTTGGTAAAAACTTCGTTAAATTGATTTAAAGTGAAGTAGTGAAAATGTGTTTGCTAGCAGAAATGTTAATTAAAAGGGGTTTTAAATATATTTAGAGATGGTTAATATTAATTATATGTTAATTACTATCTGCATACCCATGTACATATCGAGCCGTATGCGCCGGAAAGATGTAAAAGCCAAATTCAAAAATGTTCAGGAGAAGGTTTTTTAAAAATTTTTTTACTTTCATTTCTTTATTTCGATTTCTTTTTTTGCTTTTCGACAATTTTTAACAACTTTAACTACCAAAAATATAAAACTATATACTTTTCTAAAACGAAATTTAACGCTGATCCCGAATAGCATATCCATTTTTTGTGGCAGACCCTGTTTCTGATATATCGGTAAAAATGTAGAAAAAAACCGTATATACAAGGCATTGACATACATAAGTGCATAAACAAATTGCATTAGCCACCGTAGCGATTTGGCATCTAATAAGAATTGGTAAAGAGAATTCCAACAAACATTTTTTGCCTTTGCGCTTAAAAATTGGTCAAGTAGTTTGGTTACAATGGCGATGAATAGGATAAAGAATTAATTGAATAAAAAAATTAATGCATTTCGCGATTTTAAGTAGAGGATAAATAATGAGGGATGTAAGTACTTTTGACTATTCTTTTGTAATTTTCTGGATTTGTCTCCCATCATATCCTTGTTCCAAGATCTTTGATATCGCCTTCAAAAACTATTAAGTTCTGATGGAATCTCTCGCCATGTTCATCACTTTCAGCATCTACGTTTGGAGGGAAATTATCGAGATTCAAGAAATTAATTTTGGAGAAATTTTAGAAATACACAACCAGTTAGTTTAAAACTGCTCTAAGCAGTAACAAATGGGGCCTTAACTATCTTGAAATCATTAGAACTTTATTCCAAAATTATGGAGCAATAAAATGCAATTTGCCGCACAAGAAAACCATCGGTCATCGATATGTAATAAAATACAAAGTAGAAGTCTTCAAAGTGATACAACCCTTGGTTAAATTCCAACAAAAACCCGTTAAATTTGTTTATTAGTCACTAGTCTTCAATAATTTGAAAAGAAAAAAAGACGTAAAAGCCACTTCGTACTCACAAAAAAAGTAAACAAACTGAACTTATGTACTTACATCAAAATTGCTTTTCATAACGGTATATTTTTCAGACATAAAATTTCTGGAGAAGGTGTGGGTGATGACAAGTAAGCCATTTCTACAAAAAAGTGAAAATCGGAAATCATGGCCTTTACATCTTTCCAGCGCATATGGCTCGATATGTAGTACATGAATTTAAATTATATATACATATCGTCGTACCATACGAAAACTAACATACGTTTTTTTGTGACTGACGAAAAGTAACAAGTTCGACTTTTGGCTGACGAAAAATAACAAGCTCGACTTTTGGCCGAAAGATTAGTTTTGTATAAAATTAATCTGACCATAAAACCACCTTTAACTAAAAGATGCTTTAGTAGCATACATTTCTTTTTCAAGAAAAAATCAATGAGAATAGTAATTTTTCGAAATTGGTAATTCGAAATTTAGCGCTTTTTCACGAAGTATTATTTATAATTGTAGCATTTGTTGAGTCGTAGGAAAGTGCAGGAACAGTAGGAATTTTACCACAATTTACATTCTTTGTACTCATATTCGCTCTTTTGTGGTAAAATTCCTAAGGTTCCTGCACTTTGTCACGGCTCAACAAACGCTACAATTATTATACGGTATTGCTGTTATTAACATGCTAATTACAGAAAAGTAACACCAAAAATGTCAATAAAAAATTGGATAAGAAATTCAACTGATGAAGATAGGCTGAACTGACTTGCCCTAATGAGTATTAACAGAAATATCGATATGACAGTGGAAGAAGTTATTCACAGATTGGCACAAAAATATAGGAAAATCAATCTGCGATTTCAATAAATTGAATTATCTACGATATATTAGCCGTGTAGACAGGGCTATTATTAATACGCTAACATAAATTGTGTTCCATATTCTCCGTCGAAACTACTGAACTGATTTTAAAACCAAGAACACCATTGGAAAGGTATTGCTCTCAAATAGAACCGCGCGTCCACAATCGTCGTTGGAAAATTCCCGTGTAGTTGTTGTTGCATGCTTTTCAACAGACCAGAGCGATATCTATTTGCATGCATAGGTGAGTTTGTGCGTGCTCACCAAACTTACCATGCAATTGTGAACATGTTTGGCTGGAAGTTGTGTGTAGTTTCAAAGAAGTAGAATCATAAAAAAGTAGCAAAAACACTAAAACAAAAACACAAAGTCAAGTAATAAGAATGATAAGAAAGAATAGTAGGAAAGAAATTGAGGAAATAAAAGAGCAGAAATAGAATGAAAGAAGTAGGTAGGAGAATTGTGAAAGCGAGTAACGACAACAATACCAAAAACAACAACAAAAAAATAGTATCTAGCAGTGAAAGTAGCAACAAAAGGAGCAGCATCAACAGGATTAACAACCAAATACTAACAGTGACAATAACAACAAACAGTTATACAAAAACTATAGTTGCACCTTAGTCATAAGAAACATCTACACCTTTTCCACAAGTACTTCAGAAAGCGTAAAATTAACTTCAGAAACCGTAAAATGTACTTCAGAATAGTCAATTGTACTTCAGAAATCGTAAAATGTATTTCAGAATAGTCAATTGTACTTCAGAAATCGTAAAACGAATTTCAGAATAGTCAATTGTACTTCAGAAACCGTAAAATGAATTTCAGAATAGTCAATTGTAGTTCAGAAAGCGTAAAATGTTCTTCAGAAACAGTAAATTGTACTTCAGAAACAGTAAAATGTACTTCAGAAACAGTAAATTGTACTTCAGAAGCTGTAAAATGTACTTCAGAATTATAAATTGTACTTCAGAAACCTTAAATTGTTCTTCAGAATCATAAAGAACAGTCCAGCCCACGAATTCAAGAATTTTGTAGATAATTTTGATAAATTTGGAATACTTTGCACCACCTTGCTCGTTCACGGAATAGGCGATGGAGATTTACATAGCTTCAACCATGTCTGGAATCTGGAGGCAGAAGTCGAAACTGACTGCAAAATTAGCTTGTTTACGTAGATACGAGTAATATTAATGAGAAAGACTTTTAATGCACATGTATATTCAAAATTTTAGCGAAATCTGTTGACGACCACGCCCACTTTTATATATGGGTATTATAAAGTGGCCTAATAAAAACATTTTAAGCAATATCTTTGTCAAATATAAAGATAATTCATTGAAATTTTGTGGCATGATTTCCAAAATAGTCAGAAAACAAAAAATAGAAACATTTTGGAAAATGGGCGCGGCACCGCCTCTTTTTATACAAAGGAATATACGAGATTTCTTAGCCTATAACTCGACAAATAATTGAGATATTATAACGAAACTTGGTTTATATACTTTTATAACTTGTGTTAATAGACATGCAAAAATTTATTCAAATCGGTTTATGACCACGCCTACTTTTTAACAAAGAACACCTTTTGGGAATTTGTAACGTGACATCTTTGTAACTAGAATTCATAAAGGAACGAATTGTTGCACAAAGAATAATATTCATATGCTTAATTGGATGACTGATAAAAATGTTGAAAATGGGCGTTGCTATGCCCACTTTATGCAGCACTCGCTTTATATAAAGTACACCGTGTTTCCATCCAACGCAAACAAACAATGAAAGCATACAGCTGAGTATCTAATGTTCGATTCCACTCGAACTTAGGCTTCCTAGGCGCTCTAGTATTAATTAACAGATCTTAATGTAATTATTTTTTTTCAACATCAATTATTCAAATTACAAGTTGTCTTTCAATTACTTATCATCCCTGAACTTGAGATTTTACTTAATGTCTGTCAAAATGGAATATTAGAAAACTAAATTATATAAGAAAATTATTATTTTTATCTGTAGATTTCCAGAAGAGAATATATTACTACGTTTATACGGCAGAAGTCGTGATCTCTTAAAGACATTGGTGACTTATCTGTAACCTTATAAAACAGCTGATTCAACCAACTTTACGACAAGCTGTGTTACTAGTCATTGGTGCCTTATCGTAATTCTGTAGCTGTGTCGTTAACTTATAGACCAATTGGATTTTGGTTAGCAACCCTAAATCCGTAAACAGCTGACACTTGTGAAAGCAGATATAGGAAGGTAGGCGCACATGCGAATTCAGAAACTTCTTTTTTTATTTACAAAGGTAGAGTATAATGTCAAAATCAAAGCGAATTCACATCATGGCCAATAGTAATGGGCGAGTCCCAAGCGAATGCAGATTTTAACCAAGGAGAAATATTATTTTTACATTACAATCTACCAATTACAATAACAAAATACATGGAAAATTTCTTTATTCGCCTATGCGCCTACCTTCCAAGATCTGCTTCGACAAGTGTCAGCTGTTTACAGATTTACGGCACCACGAACAGCTCACATGGATAGCGATAAAGCTACAATAAGGTTAACGATACTGAAATACTTATAAGTCACCCTTAATTTCGTGAATTCGAAAATGGTCTCGTTTATGCAGCATTTATGAACTCATGAAATTCAGCTTTTTTAAAAAGTGGCAACGTTCTAACGACATCAGCTGTCAAGGCAGATTTACCAGGTTGACTCGGTGGCAAATTCTGAAACTACATTTTTTATTTACAAAGGTAGTGTGTAATGTCAAAATCTAAGCGAATTCACATCATGGCCAATGGGATTGCGCGATTCACAAGCGAATTCAGAATTTAACCACGGCGAAATATCATTTTGACGTTACACTTTCCCAATTACAACAACAAAATACATTGGACGTTTCTGAATTCGCCCCCGAGCCTACCTGTTAAATCTGCCTTGACTGAATTAACAGCTGTTGGTTTGGCGTTACCGGACTTGTACTTGTTAATTTTATGAAATGATGGCGAAATTCATGAATAATTTTCGTGAACAATTAAATTCATGAAAATTCCTTTATGCAGCGAAAATTCATGAAATGATTTCATGAATTTGCCAAAGTATAAACGTAGTATGTGACTTACTTTTGAAGTATAGTTAAAGGCCCTTGGCAACTGAAAATCTGGCATGTCAAGCAGTGTGTATGTGTGATTTTTTGGTGTGTGTTAGTGCAATCGGCAGTCGTCGTGCTACACGTTCTTGTTGTCGGGCTCGCGTTGATGAGAATCAAAACCATTGTTTATACTATATAGTTTGGTCACTCAAATGGTCTTCTTCTTATTCATTTTTAAAAATGCTTTTGTATTTGTGCGAAAATAGAGAGAATGAAGGAATCAATGCTGTGCAATTTCGTAGAATTGCTGTTACTCCCAAAATGGGAGCAAATTAGTTAGGATTTACTCCGTTTCTACTGAATTTTTTTATTCACTACGAAAACGATTTTAATAAAAATATATCAAATCCTAAATCATAAAGTGACACAATTCAAAATTTTTTTAAATCGACATTTCCTCATAAACTGGTACACAGAACATATCTTTAGCGATTGCCAACAAAAAAAAACTTTTCATTCGGAGTCTCTTTTGACTGAAAAATAGCCATTATACATGGCCTTTTGCCATATCATTGCTTGTATAGGAAAAAAGTTTTTTTGCTCCTGAAAATTTTTGAATTTTGAGTTGTGCCACTTTATGATTTAGGGTGCGATATATCGTTGACTTCGTGAGCAAATGTGCTAAGTCCAATTTTTTTCAAAATTGAGATTTTAATGCAGTAAGATAGTACAACTAAAAATACATCGTCTGCCAAAAAGAAGTTACCACAATGTCTGTTTTTCATGGTGTAATGCAGTGTTAAGCAAATGTGCTAAGTCCATAAAAAAATTTTTTTTTTCAAAAATCTACGTGCTAAGTCCAGGTGAAAATAAGTAATTATTAATTTTTTTTTAATTTGTTTTGTAGAATGATAAAGAATTATTACTACATAGCTTTAATAAACATGGCTTGGGACTGTAAACGTTAATAATTTGCGGGAGTGGCTAGCTTTCCCACCAATTTGATATGCAAACTAGTTTGTGGTACTTTTTACATTTTTATTATATATTTTTACATTTTATTATATTTTATATAGAGGGGGTACAGCATAATGTTGGCGTGGCCACACCCATTATCAACAGTGTTATCTCTCATCAGACTCAGCCTAAAATATTCTTGTAAGTGCAAAATTTCACCCCTTTATAAGATGCCACGTCACAGGTTTCCAAAGGGAGTTTTACAATTTTTTTTAAGTAGGCGTGGTTACAAACCGATTTTGCTAAAATTTTACTACAAGTAATAAAATTACATATGTACCTACACCAAGTTCCGCAGTAATATCAGAATTATTTGTCGAGTTATGGGCTCCGAAATCTCTTAAATTCGCGAAGCCACCCCCATTTTCAAAAATATGTATGGTTTCTGTTTTTTTCCATAGTTGGACTCATGCCGCAAACTTTCAATGAATTATCTTCATATTTGACAAAGACGTCGCTTAAAATGTTTTTATTAGGCCACTTTATAGTTCCCATATATAAAAGTGGGCGTGGTCGTCCACAGATTTGGACAATTTTTCGACCAATCGTGTGCCTTAGCAAGTAAATCACGCCTTCCAAATTTCAGCTATATATCTACTACCGTTTCTGAGTTATTGATGACTTATAAAACTTTTAGAAAATGGGCACCGCCCATTTTCGAGAATTTCAATTTGTTTCTTTATAACGGCGTAAGCTCATTGCATGGATGGAATTTCATCCATTATCACTTTGTGCGTGTTTTTCGATATATACTATATGGTTAGATTGGGCGTGGTTATCATCCAATTTCGCCTATTTTCAATACCAACCTTCCCTGTCTAGTTAGGAGCCTCTGTATCAAAATATTTCAATTTTACTACGTACAGTTGAGTATAATAATTTGTGAGAAAATGTGCTAAGTCCACCTAAAAAAACAAAATCATAGAAAGCAAATGTGCTAAGTCCTAAAGAAGCTCATAAATTTGTACAAGCTTTATATTAATAATATAAATTATTTATATAATAATAGCTTATATTATATTATTTATAGTGATGAGCGATATATCGCAAACGGTGATTTTTTCACTGTGAATAAAAAATCACAAATCGCAATTGCGATCACTTTTTCAAAATAGCAGTTCACTACCTATTGGCAACTGCTATCGATGTAGCAAGTAAGCAGTTCACCTATGTGAATCGCAATCGCAAAAGCATTATAAATTTCTTTTTGTTTACACTTTTGAGCAGACTACATACGTACATATATAGAAATATAAGAAAAAAAATTATTGAATTTGTCTTTGAAAAATATTTACAAACAGCGATATTACTGCGGAATACGTTGTTATTGCTATGATTTTGTTAACATAAAATAAAGACAGGTTATATCGCTCAGAAAACTCAAAATTAATCTCTACCGGTAACTGATGATTTTATACCAGTCCATGCAATCGCAATAGCAGTTTAAAATCACAGTGATTTAAAAATAGCAATCACCGAAATCACAGATATCGAAAAATCGCAGTTTCGCTCATCTCTAGTATTTTAGCACGATCATCTGAGGAAGAAAACTGCATTTTCAGATTTTTAAAATAGTAACAACAAAAAAAGTTAGGAGGTTTTTTCTCTCTCCTGAAAAGTTACCAGAAATGGACTTAGCACATTTGCTCACGAAGCCAACGATATATTAATTTTTTCCGCATATCGGCGCATGTGCACACAAAATAACAAATAAATGTGTAGAACTAACATTAAAATAGTATTGAGTTTTCCTGTTGATTTTACATTTTAACTAGATAATTTTGCAATTTAAGCTAGTTAAATTAACACGGAATGGTCGTGTTAAATTAGCAATATCTTTTTGATTTTACCTTATATCTATTGTTAAATTAACTGGATTGATTTTACAATTTACAAAAAATACAATATATGTACATTCAATAAAAAAGGTGCTTCGGTATTGCGAGATATGGGAGTACTCCTCCTGGTAAAATTGCAAACTATGCGAAAATATTTTACATTAAAAACTTTTAGAAATAAAAATGCGGTTCACCTTTAACTCACCTGCAAACTGAAAATATAAATGGAAATGCCATTATCACGCACTTAAAATGATGCTATACTCTTCCCACGGCACCAGATTTTCTAATAATTGCGTTTTGCACGAACAGCAGAACTCCAAATGTTCAAAAAAAATTGTGTATGTTTCAAAATAGTTTCGACGTTCTTTTTTTTTAACATTTTTTTAGTTTATATTGACACTATCATCACGTTAAATAAACCAAATTCCAAATGGCTTTTAGGAATAAAATTTTATATTTGAATCATAGTGTATATTTTAAAATTGCCCAATGTTGCATCAACACTAAAATTTGGTTGAATATACCAAAATGTCAAATGACAAAAGATAAAATCATGTTTCAAAAATCGTGTAATTTTAAAAAAATGTTGCTGTTCTATGTGTAAAGATCGATCGTGTTAATCTTACATGAATTAAAATTTGCATATACGCGTATGAAGTACTAAAGGCATTGGTATCCGTATATTCCCTTTTCTATATTTCTAGGAAAAATGTAGTAATAGAGCAGTACGAGAAAGTGCAACCCTGCTTATACGAAAATGTTCAAAAGGAAAGAAAAAAAATTTGAATTCAAACGGCCATTTTGCTTGGCGGAACCCAACAAACATTTAGGTTAGATATCGGTTTGAGAATGACTCGAGAACTAGTCCTTTTCTAAAATCTCTAACGTTAGAGGACGACTCTCAAATTTAGAAAACTATATTTTCCGAATTGAAAAGCAATGTAGTTTTCTAATGAGATTATAATGAGAATTCGCAAATACTTATTTTTCTAATCAGTCTCCAATTTATTTCTAGTGTAGTTTTCTACCTTCGCTTTGGATTAGAGATTAGTTTGAGAATTACACTCTCTACCAGTAGAGATTGTGTTTGCTGATAAAACGCTGTGCAAATTCATACTTTTTAATTAATGCCTGGATACCTTTGAACGCTTTGGTTGCTTTTTAAATTTGGATAAATCCCAATTAGCGCGAATCCAATGTTGGAGAAAAGTCTCAATTCTCAAGTTTATATCCAACATGTTTTTACACTTGAGGTGCAACACTTTTCCAAACTGTACTGAGAGTATAAATATAATATAATACAATGGCGCTATTATAACTCTGACGAGTTTTATGGCCGAGCTTCTCTCCCAATTCGAGGTGTGCTCCTTTTTGTTTTTCCTACTAATTGGGTGGACCTACAGTTTTATGCCGGCTCCGAACGGCGAATGCATTTTTTGTGAGAAGCTTTTTCATGGCAGAAATACTCTCGGAGGGTATGCCGCCCACTGCCGAGAGGTGACCGCTGCTCTTAAAAACCCAATAATTGGATTTTTACTAATTAGAAAAATTTGTTTGGCTCGGACCGTGGTTTGAACCCGAGACCTCTGGCATAGCAGGCGAGCACTCTACCCACTGCACCACAGCGGCCACAGAGAGTATAAATAGTATGAATTAAATTCAATCATATTAGCAATAAGTAAACTAAAAATAAGTGAAGAATAAAATTTAAAAAGGAATGTATAACTAATATTTGTGTATAAAATGTTGTTACTATTTTTAAATGCATAACAAAAAGTGAGCAAATAAGTTAAACAGACAATCATAATTGTTACATTTTTGTTCCTTTATTTCAATCGGATGAGCGTTTGTTGTTCAAAAGCTTTATCCTGACGTTTGATTTTGGTTGGAGAATATCGATAGAATTCAAGTCGAATTCCAATATTTTTTTCAAGTGGAGAAACAGAAACATTTTCATATCAAAAAAGCGCCCTTTTGCCGGAGAGTGGGTTGTTTCTGCAATTGATTTCAAGTTAAAAATTATTGTTGGAAAGTGGAAAATGGATTTGATCTCAAATGAAATCCAAATGCATTTCCCACAAAAATGTTTATTGGGTAGCAACGATTGGCATCATGGATATTTCATTTTTGTTTTGAATAAATAAATGTGTATCTATATTTTTGACACAAACAGCGAGTCGCAGTGAAAATGAGCCACGTTATGTTGCCCGAAGATTTATGAAAATAAAAACTTATACACAAACCGATTGAAAAACAAAATTATATACTTAGGTATATTTTATAATAAAACGCAATTTAGTATTTCAAAAAATATTTGATTGAAAAGTTCATGAAACGGGCTCACAGTGAAAGTTAGCCACTAAGAGGAATATGCTCTAAAACGGTTTTAATACTTTGTTGCCTTGTTTCAACAGTTCAATTACTCTATCCCTAATGAATTAAATATAATACAAATTTTATTAGCATGCAATGTGTTTTATTCATCTAACAAAACACGATTTTTACACGAATGAACGCGTCAAGATGGTGTCGATCACTAGGTTTTTGTTGTAAATTTACACACGTTTTTGTAAGCTTATACACTTTGTTGGCAATTTCGCGAACTATATGTGTTTTTACAGCATAAATGTTCGTAACATTGTAGCATTGCTGTGTAAATCAAGAAATTACACGTTGAATGCGTGATTATGCAATAAAATTGTAATATAACACAAACAAATACTAGCATTTAGCTAGCATTTTTACATGCTGTTTTTAGAGTGTATGTAATATATAAATAGACCTTTCTAAAAAAATTCTTATTTATCAAAATAGCTTGATCTTCGAAGTGTTTTTTCAGTATTAAATTTTATTTTGGAAAACATTTGTTTTCAGTGTACTAAAACAAAAAAAATTTACAGTGTATTATTTTTGAAGGATAATTTCAATACCTTTCTAATGGTATGAAGACCTTTGAAATCGGTAAAGCCTTTCCCTAGTAATCACACATTATGCAAAATTTCATCAAATTCTGAGGGGGTCGGCTTCAAAATGTTCGTTTTTTTCAGCCTTTGATATGAAATTTATCATATCTAAGTTTTAAGTTGTGTTATATGCGATTTTAAGGTGATTTCACAATCCGATTGGCATCAAATTGGAGTAGTCTACCTTCGTAAAATTAAGTAGTCTCCCCATAGGACTTGGTCAAACAAAAGGGAATACTTCATTCCATATGAAGAGACCACAAATTGTATTAGTCGCATGTTCCCTTGCGAGGGATCCCTACACATCCCGTGGTTTAGTGGGTATAGTATAAAAATTACAACTTATTGCCAATTTATCACCAAAACAGCAAGAAAACAGCTCATTCATGTAATTAGAAAACGACTCGGATAAGCAAATTTTTCCGATTTGTTCCAAAGGCAATAAGTCGGCGAGTAGTCAATTGTTACCATCGACGACTAATGTCTTTTCTCATGATTTGCATGGTGGGTTGTCTTACTACTTTTTTTATCTGTGTTTGCTGTAATGTGAGAATACTCAACCTTTTGGCCCCTTATCAGTATATAGTAAACCACATATGTAGAAAGAACTGAGAGCAAACTTCTGTATACAAATCTTTGAAACATAAAACCTAATTGAGAAAGGTGCAGATGAATTCTACGTAATATACACTTTTCGTATACATATGTATGTATGTACATTAGACCGATCTCTATGTATGGCCACACAAAAATTCAATTTATTCCAAAGTAAGCATTCAATAAAAATGTAATTGTCTGTAAACACTCTAACTTCCGTAAAAAATGAAATATTTTTGTGACATTTGATACACAGATTCTATTGGGGACAGATATGCTTGGTATTGAAAATAGTCCAAATCGGATGAATATCTCAAAAAACACGTACAATGTGATAAAAAAAAAGTTACTATCTCAGAAGCAGATATATCGATGAACAAACGCACTATGTCGCCTTTTGGCTCTTTTCGTTGCAAAAATCATAACTTTTGAACCAAAAGAGATATTTCAAAGATTTAAACTGCATCTCAAAGCTAATTATTTGAACTTTTTGTGGTAGAAAATTCATTGGCTCCCAATAACAGGGTGCCTCAAAATAATTCGTCAAAATTTAATTTTTTTTATAAAAATGCAAAAACAAGAATTTGTAAGTACAAACTTAATGAAAAAAATGAAATTTGATTTATAAAGTTTCATTTGAGCTTTGGACCAGATAAGTCAACTATTTTGGCAAAGGGATGCTCTCATGGTTTGTTTACGTTTGACGGAAACACGGTGTATTTTATAAAATTCGGACACCGCTTAAAGTGGGCGTAGCAACGCCCATTTCCAAAATGTGTATCAATTATTCGACTAAGCATCTAGATATTATTCTTAGTGCAAAATTTCATTCCTTTATGACTTTTAGTTACAAAGATGTCACGTCACAAATTTCACAAGGCCATTTTAGAAATGTTTTGGTGAAAAAGTAGTAATAATACAATGGCGCTATTATAACTCTGACGAGTTTTATGGCCGAGCTTCTCTCCCAATTCGAGGTGTGCTCCTTTTTGTTTTTCCTACTAATTGGGTGGACCTACAGTTTTATGCCGGCTCCGAACGGCGAATGCATTTTTTGTGAGAAGATTTTTCATGGCAGAAATACACTCAGAGGGTATGCCGCCCACTGCCGAGAGGCGACCGTTGCTCTTAAAAAACCCAATAGTTGGATTTTTAATAATTAGAAAATTTTTTTTGGTGTTTGCTCGGACTGGGGTTTGAATCCGAGACCTCTGGCATAGCAGGCGAGCACTCCAACATCTGCACTATAGCGGCCAGGTGGACGCAGGTAGACTTTATGAATTCTGGTAAAGTAATATTCAGCAAATCACTACTGTTAATTTCCCGAATACCTTTTTTGACCTTTTTTTATTTTCCATCAAAGTTTGAAAAGGGCCTAAAAATAGGCTTCTCGAAAAACAGGTATCTCCGACAACTTTTACTAGAGAATAAGAAATTTTATTTTTTGTTTAAACTTAGAGTTAAATTACCTTTCATCAAAATACAAAAAAGTAGCAAACGGCCGCTTTACCTAATATAATATAATAATACAATGGCGCTATTATAACTCTGACGAGTTTTATGGCCGAGCTTCTCTCCCAATTCGAGGTGTGCTCCTTTTTGTTTTTCCTACTAATTGGGTGGACCTACAGTTTTATGCCGGCTCCGAACGGCGAATGCATTTTTTGTGAGAAGCTTTTTCACGGCAGAAATACACTCGGAGGGTATGCCGCCCACTGCCGAGAGGTGACCGCTGCTCTTAAAAAACCCAATAATTGGATTTTTACTAATTAGAAAAATTGTTTTGGTGTTTGGCTCGGACCGTGGTTTGAACCCGAGACCTCTCGCATAGCAGGCGAGCACTCTACCCACTGCACCACAGCGGTCGCGGCCGCTTTACCTACAGGCATAACAATTTTAAATGCAAAAAAAAGAACAAAAAAAAACAATTTTTTCTGTGTTTAAAAAATGTCAGCTTTGAGCGGCTCTACCTCCCAAACTGAAATTTTCTATTTAATAAAGGTTACATACAGGGCCGTAGCTAGACTTAAATTTAAGGTAGGGCAGCGTTGGTTTAAGGTAGGGCGGAAATCAGTCTTGGCACTACCACCATTGAGCGGCGTACAGTGGGGGCACCTCCATACAAACGCGGCCAAAAATAGTAATAATTGAGCTTGAATCTTGAAACTCGGAACTTGAGCTTTTTTGGTTGAAATTAGTAAACTGTGAATATTTGAACAAAATCCACCCACAAATACGCCCACCTCCCATATAACAGTATTTTTGAAATTTCAGCATTTTCCTTACTATTGTAGCTAAAATGCTATATTTGGATTAGTGTATACATTTTTGAAATATAAATCAAATGCAGTAATCATTTTGGAAAAGGTGTAAAGCACTTCAGCGTTTTTAAATTAAAAATATATGCACTTTTAAGTATTTTATAAGCATTTATCATAAAATTTTAATACACTTTTCTAAAGGATTTCAGTGTGCTAAACATGAATCTGGAGTCAGAATTTCCAGTTCTAGTTTCTGAGATATTCATGCCCAAATAGTCAAAAACCACCTTTTTTGACTCTATTCTCTGCTTAATATCTTTTATGTAATTACTTTCCACTCAAATTCGATTAAACCAGTTGAAAGCGCAATCATTACCCTTGAAAACAGCGTTTAGTTTGTTCGAATATCTTAATTAGAATTGGAAATATCGATATTCATTAATTTGACAAATATTCCACATACAAAAAATGAAAACTTTTTGAAGTATACTTCTGGGCGTTTTGTATAGGAAAAATGCACGAAAACTTGAAAAACACCTTCCATAAAAAAGTTCATAAAACAAAATGGAGCAAACGAATTTTTACGATTTTTTCACCTGTTTAAAAAAGACATTTAGGAATATCATATATTAAAAAATTGAGGAGGTCATATTTTTTGTTTTTTTTTTTTAATTTCATTTTAAAATTTTACAATTTTTACACACTTTTTTTATATTTCTAAAGAAAAAAGCTGCTGAAGATATGAATTAACGCTGACAAAAAAATTACCTAATAATTTGAAAGTATGCACCATTTGCTGCAAGACGATATAGAAATATTCGATTAGTCGCCCATAAATAAACGTTTTTCATAATGTCAAAACTAACATAATTAATGCGTTTACAAAAACGCAGTTTTAGGCAAATGGGAAAAAATTATAAAAGCAAATGGAGCAAGTGGATTTTTAAAATGAAAATGCAGTTTGATTAAGAATATATTGTTTCAAGGCATAAAAAAAAATTAAGGAGGTCATATTTTTTCGTTCTCCAGAACGAAAGAAGACACTGAAGATGGCGCATATTAGCCGAAACCGGTTTGTCTCCAAACCAAACTTGACAAGGGATGACGGAAAATCGTTCCACAATACATCATATTCCTACCCTGTCGGAAAAACAAGCAACCAAAAAGTTATTAGTCATATTTTTTATTTTTTTTATTTTCTTATTCAAAGTCGAGCAAAAATTTTTTCACATCGACATTTTTTGTCAATATTTGAAAATTCATATAAATTCAAGCTATTTACAACTAGGTTATAATTTATGAAAGAGAAAATCATTATCTATGTAATGATGTATTACTCGAGTTCGTGTGTTAACAATTAAATGAGATAGAGCATTTTGAATGAGGTGTGTTCATTGAGAAATAAAAGAACCTATTTTTTCCTCAACTTTGGGCACCCTGTACGGCTAAACGAAAAGAGACTAAAAAATTTTTATATAAGCTTTTTTATTTGATATACCTGTCGATCTCTATTTAAAAAAAAATGGTTTTACTCATACTTTAATTTTGAATTTATTTTTGGCCGCTATCACCCATTGTGCGGCGCCGCGCAGGTTTACCCGTGCCTAGTGGTGAATACGAACGCTAGGTCAGTTTTGGCAATTGACATGCATGTGAATAGAAATATAATTAACTAGAGGTTACCCGCGGGTTTCACACCACGTGCTTTTAAAAATATTAGCATATTGAGTTAGTCCAAAAAAGTTACATAGAAAAATATCATTATTGACGTCAAAGATAGTTTTCTTATTTTTTTTTGTCCGTTGAGTACGTAATTATCTCATATGCCCAACAACAATTTTCAGTACCCTACTATAAATATTTCAAGAGATTTTCGCTGTAAAAATTTCAGTCTGTATGGGAGGTGCCCATCCCTGCTTTACCAAGACCTAGCGTTTTTACCCGTTTAATACATAGTTATCTCACATGCCCTCACATCAGTTTTCAGTACCCTACTACAAATATTTCCAGAGATATTCGATGTGAAAATTTCAGTTTGTATGGGAGGTGCCCATCCCTGCTTTACCAAGACCTAGCAGTTTTACCCGTTTAATGCATAGTTATCTCACATGCCCTCACACCAGTTTTCAGTACCCTACTACAAATATTTCCAGAGATATTCGCTGTGAAAGTTTCAGTTTGTATGGGAGGTGCCCATCCCTGCTTTACCAAGACCTAGTGTTTTTCCCGTTTAATATATAGTTATCTCACATGCCCTCACACCAGTTTTCAGTACCCTACTACAAATATTTTCAGAGATATTCGCTGTGAAAGTTTCAGTTTGTATGGGAGGTGCCCATCCCTGCTTTACCAAGACCTAGCGTTTTTACCCGTTTAATACATAGTTATCTCACATGCCCTCACACCAATTTTCAGTACCCTACTACAAATATTTCCAGAGATATTCGATGTGAAAATTTCAGTTTGTATGGGAGGTGCCCATCCCTGCTTTACAAAGACCGAGCAGTTTTACCCGTTTAATACGTAGTTATCTCACATGCCCTCACACCAGTTTTCAGTACCCTACTACAAATATATCCAGAGATATTCGCTGTGAAAGTTTCAGTTTGTATGGGAGGTGCCCATCCCTGCTTCACCAAGACCTAGTGTTTTTCCCGTTTAATACATAGTTATCTCATATGCCCCCACACCAGTTTTCAGTACCCTACTACAAATATTTCCAGAGATATTCGATGTGAAAATTTCAGTTTATATGGGAGGAGAGTGCCCATCCCTGCTTTACCAAGACCTAAATTATTTATCCGTTGAGTATATATTTTTGTATTATTCCTTCACAAAAATTCTAGTACAAATATTTCAAGAGATATTACGAAAAAAAGGAAAATTTTGTATGGGAGGTGCCCATCCCTGACTTTTAATCAGATTAAAAATATGCCTATAGCAATTAACGGGTGAAAATACCTAGATGTGCAAAGTTTCGTGAGGATACGTTCAGCGGTTTTCTCGCCAATTGAGTTTAAACACAATTTCCATTTCACATTTATAATATAAGAAGATGGAAGATAGCGACCAACCGCCATACGCAAATAAGCGTGAGACAAAATTGAAGCCGAAAATATTATTAAAAAAATAAATGCAACAGAAAATTTAATTTGTTAAATTTTTAATTTTAATTTAATTTCCTTCGATTATTCCATACCTAAGAGAGCTATTATCTTTAAATTTGGTATGTGGGTCGTCTGTAGGTATGCACGCAAGTCAAGGTGAGAAAAAAACTCTCGAAAATTATTAAATGATAACCATAGAAAATTTAGACACCTCATTTTTCCATCGAGTAAAATGATTTAGATTAGCACACAGCACTAGAAATCAATTCCGCGATTTTGGTGTTGTTCGCTCACAGTGAGATTAGATTTTGTCAGAAAA
Organism: Urophora cardui; assembly: GCA_960531455.1. NCBI lineage: Eukaryota > Metazoa > Arthropoda > Insecta > Diptera > Tephritidae > Urophora > Urophora cardui. The sequence goes on along the minus strand of OY482670.1, from coordinate 81,854,093 downwards.
CTGCCGGAATGAACCATTCCTTTAACCAAACTACAAAAATTCGATGGTCTTATTTAATTATATCGGTGATGCAGGGTGGATTCTCCATATCATACATTGCAACCGCAATAATTCTTTATCTCAAACTATGACAAAAAATTTAATTATATATAATAATTCATCTCACTTGTTGGCCTTTTTAAGGTAGGGCATTCTACTTAATTTTAAGGTAGGGCATTGCTCCACAATGCCCCCCCTTGCTACGGGCCTGGTTACATATTCATGTTCGCTGGAAAATTCTCTATTAGATACATACATCCGATTTATGGAACATTTTCATGAAATTTTTGATTTTTGCCACGCTTTTTCGGCAGAGGCACCATAGTGAAACGTTTGTAAGAAAAAATGTCTAAGTCGGTTGACCAAAACGCCCACATTTATGTATTGGTATAATACCAGAGGTCTATTAAAAACATTTTAAGCGATATCTTTATCAGAAGTAAAGCTAATTCATTGAATTGAAATTAATATAGAGGTAGATGTATTAAAAGACCTCTCGGACCATCATCTAAAATTTAGATAATAAAATTTTTTAATTAAAGGTCAAATGCTTTTTTGTTTTTTAATGAAAGTGTTTGTGTAGCATGAAGCTTCAGCTATAATATCACATTAAATACATTTTCCAATTAATTCGAAAAAATGGGCGAATTTCCAACGTTTTCTCAACAAATCCAATATGCAAAATACTTCTGTGAGCCACTGTAGCTCGATTTTTATGCATTTATTATGCCATTGTCTCCAGCCCACTAAAAGCTGCTATCTCAACCGCAAATATTTCATGTAACTCCTAAATTTGTAATTTAAGATTACAGAAAATAAGGATTACTGTAATCGTAATCGTCGTTACAAAAATAAGGATTGCTGGAATCGTAATCTTAAAAAACTTGAAATTACAATTATCTACTGTAATCGTAATCGTCGTTACAAAAATAAGAATTTTTTTAATCGTAAAAAACTAGAAATTGCAATTACTGTAATCGTAATTGTCGTCACAAAAATAAGAATTACTGTAATCGTTATTTAAGAAATTTTGAAATTGCGATTAATGTAGTCGTAATCCTATGTGTAATCGATTACACATGTAATCCTTATCGCCCAGCTTAGTGGTCGGAAACTATCGATGGCACTATCGTCACTATCGATGGTTTCTGAACATCGTTTATACTATCGATGGTTTCCGACTATCGTTTGAACTATCGATAGTTTATTGAAAATTTGAAATGTGACCACTAGGCACCAAACAAACGGTAACTATTCCATGCAGGGTTTGAATTGCTGACTAGCAAGTAGTCAAAGCAACATAAATACGACTATGCATTCTAGTCGCATGGTCGTTTAAAATGTGATTACCCAAAAACATTAAAATTACACTACAATATGGGTATCAAACAAAAGGGGATGGCCCCAGGTTTCATTTGGACTTCGACATATTTCGATTAGGTCAGCTCATAATTGCGGAAAAGCGGATAAATATGGATACCGAATACGAATATAGAATACCGAACACCGCAAAATGGGTATCAAATGAAAGCGCTTGGCTAGGGCTATCATTGGGTCGAGTCTTAATTAATTATGAGCTGATCTAAAAAATATCCATCATCCAGAAATTGTTATGGAAGATCGAAAAAAATATCAATTGCTCATAACAATTATGATCTGATCGAAAAAATATCGATCTTTGAGTAATTGTTATTGATGATGGAAAAAGTTTCCATTGCTCAATAATTGTTATCAAGTGATTTTTATATTTATTTGTTATAATTGTTATGGTCTCTGGTTAATATATTAATTTTTTTGAACGAGAATAAATGGCTAATAAATAAATAAAAAAAAAAAAAACAATGTACTGAAAAAAGTTTTATTGGATCATCTTCTATTACTTTCATGTATTGGTAAGAATAAGACCAGGACAGGTGGGCAAAGTTTGCTTACATTCGGGTGAAATCGGGTGAGCTCATTTAAAACAGATGTGTTTGCTGCCGGACGGCAAAAGGCGGTTACAGTGTGAGCGTAGCCGTAGACTGCCCCAAATCACCCGAAACTATCGTCAACTATCGATATACTATCGATAGTTTGCAAAAAAATATCGTACACTATCGATGGTGCTGATCGATAGTTTCCGACCTCTAGCCCAGCTCTGTCTGTAATAACTAAGATACTACAAACTCAAGTGTTTCTCCCGTAACGTTTGTAATTTTCATCTGATTTTAGTGTTTGATAGCTTTTTTATGTATGCGTGTAGTGTGCACACTGCAGAAAATAAAGAAATTTGTAGAATTCATGTAGCTCTTACTACGAACTACCGGCGTTTGGCTGCCTCATCGCCTCGCTCTTATTTCTCACTCATCCTCCTCGCTGCTTCCTCACTCACTCGGTCTAACACATGAGTGCGTAGCTGAGGAGAGACAGCGATGCCTGCTTTCCTTCTCTTGCTTGCTCACCCAGAGGCAGCGTTGCCGTTTTAAATTCTTGAGATTACTAAAATAATATTCAAATTACCCATAATTGCCCAAAATTCCCCATACAAATTTTCAAATTACACTACCCGACAAAATTTCAAAAATTTTGATATCCTCGACTTTTTATACATCTTGTGTTTAACTTATTTTTTGCATAAAAACAAATCTTTTGTCCGCCATAATTCCGTCACTTTAACGTCGATTTTATGTGGATTTGAAAAGGGTATCTATTTCATCCTCTCAAAATGAAATGAAATGAAATAACATAAAACTCAAGACTGTAATAGCGGAGATATTGACAGATTAGTAATCCTCCTTATCTTTTTATTTTACTTTATAACGGTTTGTATTTTTAAATTCATGTGCATATATGTATGTACACAGGGCCGTGCGCAGGAATTAGCCTTGGGGGGTTTTTAATTTTGGTTTGAATTCGCATACATTTTTCGCTAAGATAAACATATTTGCTGAAACAGATATCCAGACCCATCATCATAAATTTAAATGTTCTCTAACTTTTCTGAAACTGCATACTCTGATGCTTAAAATTATACCCAAGAATTTTTTTGGTTGTACAAATTTTTCTGTTATTGATAGGGAATTTGTGATATGGTGGCATATTATTCGCACTAGTTAACCAGGTCCTGAATAGTACTGTTTACAGTACTTGTTAATTGAAACTTCTCACTGTTTTCACAAAATGAACATTTTTTGTTATCAGTAAAATTTTTTGAAAAATGCCAAACGAACATATGCTACACAACTTTGTAATTTCGGAAAGCTCCAAGTGCAATTCAAAGTGCCGAACTTATGTATTGGCCAACCTTATTTTTTGCAACTTTCACCAATTTCTTCTTATTATTATGAGTCAAGATTCAATGCAAAATTTATAAACTGTATTTTGAAAATTTTTGCAAAATCATTGCAACTTAGATTTGGCCATGGGGGCCTTTATGTACATATGTATATGTGTGGTTAAAAAAAGTTATAAAAAAACATAAAGCAAGTAAGAGAGAAATGAAACATTAAATAGTCCGATTTTCTTTAATTTATAGGTACCACCAATTCTGTGGGTTGTTTATGCAAATATTTATAAAAAATAATGTTATGATCTTAGCAATTTAAGTGGAGAAGTTTTACCCCAAAATGTATGGTTGGTTGTAGGGGAGCTATATGTTATAATGGTCCAATTTGGCCGATACCGACAAATGATCAGCGTATCTTAACAACTGAGGAACTAGCTCATAATTCTGATACTATCGGTATATATTTTTGTGGGTCTCCTATTTCTCCTTCTGGAACTTTCGACAAACCTGTTTTGGCTCAATGTTATAATACCATTTCATGTTCATGAAAGGTATACAATTTGCTTATTTTTTTCCTAGCTAACTTCTTACTTTAATGGGCTTATGAAGTTTGCTTGTACATGTTCGACCAGCCGGTAATTCAAGATTAAATAAATTCTGCAAAAACTCATGCACACTTTCACACAATGCGAATGTAATAGAAACTCATGAAAATAATTAATTTTTTTATAGGTATTATTATTCATATAGTTAAAACTATTAAAAGGCGGATTCCCCAAAAATTCCCCAAATCATAGCATTCCCCAAAAATTACCCAAATATTAAAAAATTTCCCAAATTTGGGGAATTACCCACAAAACGGCAATGCTGCCCAGAGGTCACTCGTGAAGAGTGCTCGCGCTATTGAGTGGCCTCTGTTGTTTGCACATTCAGAGGATACTCGTTCAGTGGCGGGATTCTAGTTTTCGCTATCGCCAAAACTCCATCGCCAAAATTCACCAAATTGATTTTAGCAACTTTTAGCGATTTTTGCGATTCTATCATAAAAATGCGTGATAAAAAATCGCTAAAAATTGCCTATTTTAGCACATTTTTAGCGGATTTTAGCGATGAACAAAATGAACCCGGATAAAAGGAATGAACACTTTTTGACAGTTCAGTTAGCTAAAATTGCGATTCCGATAAATTAGCTATCGCCAAAAATCGCCATTATTAGCCCAAACTTCTCCAAAATTAGCGACCCGAAAAATTTGTTGCCAAAAAGATTATTTAAGTTGAAAAGGTAAAAAGTATATTAATTTCCTTTTTAAAATACTTCATCGCATCAATAATATTCATAATTATAGGAAAAATGGAGAATTTTAACTCAAAAAGGATAATAAATGAGCAAAAATACACGGTACTTCCGCAAAAATATTTCTGCATATTTGCTTTGGAAGTCGCAAAATTTCAACGAAAAGTTCTTCTGCAATAGAGAATGGAGCTGTGGACTCCCGCAAAAGTTTTCTTCTACTTTTCAAGCGATTTCTTTACTCTCGCTGAGAATATATAGACATGCGACATAAATAACTTCGGAACATACTCATTTTGACCACATATTCTTTATCTCAATACTTATTTAGTATAATATTTTCTAATCAATGTAAAATATCCCGCCAAATATGTATACAAACTTTGACATTTTTCTTCCACTACAAGCAGATCTACAAAGGTAGGCTCGGTGGCGAATTCAGAAACTACTTTTTTTTTATTTACAAAGGTAGAATGTAATGTCAAAATTAAAGCGAATTCACATCATGACCAATAGGAATGGGCGAGTCCCAGTCGAATTCAGATTTAAACACTTCGAAATATTATTTTTATATTACACTCTACCAATAACAATAAAAAAATACATTGGAAATTTCTGAATTCGCCACCGAGCCTACCTGGTAATTCTGCTTTGACAACAGCGACGCCTGCGGCGGATAAAGGTATTACAATGTTCGTTGGAGATTTTTGGCGATATGCAATCCAGAATCGCATTTTAGAAAAATCGCCTAAAGTCCGGATAATTTTTGGCGATTGCAATTTTGGCGATTTTTAGCGTTTTGGCGATGGCGAAATCTAGAATCCGGGTACAGCTGCATCCTCTTCAGCATAGGTGGGCAAAACCTTAGCACAGTGATAGGCGTTTCATAGATCAATTGATCGCGCTCAAATCACACAGACACGTTATCAGGGATGTGATAAGTGGGCTTTTCCTACCAAAACTGGTCGGTTTTTTTCCTGTTGGTCGGATGGTCGCACGATTTGAATTTTGGTAGGTTTTTACCTTCCTTCAAGTAACACCACTGATTTGCTAGATTTTGCCACAACACTGTTGAAAGAACGTTTGAAAGTTCATGTATTCATGTCTCTTTCTCGCAGCAACAGTTTGCTTGAATACTTTTTGTGTTTCTCTTCGGCAGAGTTTTGTGTAAAGTGGATAAAATAAGGTGAACGCATAAGCATGAAAACCCTTTCTTCATTTTTTAGTTTGATGAAAAATGCGCTTAATGAAAATTGCTTTGGCGGGCTCACAAAATTTATTTTTAATCTGCTTACGCTTCCACGCAGTTCTGCTGCACCGGGGCGCAGATTTTCTACACTTTCTTTAATATAACCAAACTCAGAAACGAAGTAGAAATAAGCACTATGCACAAAAAAATCTTAGATTCAATTTTGATATTTAATTAAAGTTCTGATCTGATTTGAATACCTACTTGGACCTACCTGTTAAACCATAGTCGTAACCATTTTAAAAGGTTAACATAGATTACATACACAAATTAATATACATACATATGTATAAACGCATTCGTATATTATTATTTTAAGCTAAAACATGTGAAAATACTTGAGGAGTGATATGTATGTATAAGTTCCTATATATATACCAGTTAAATGAATATATAAAAATACATAAATTTTCAAAAACCAGCTTAAATGACGAATTTTGTGAAAAAAAATTTTGGTCGGCTGAAAGCTATTTTGGTAGGTTTTTGAGACGAATTTGGTCGGAAAAAAAATTTCAAAGTGGCAACCCTGCACGTTATGCTCTTTCTTTTGTAAACGATTTAGTCGTCGCTCAGCAAGTGGCGTAGCTACAACATCGTGGGTGAATGTCGCTTGTTTGCGCATATTTATATATGTAAAAGAATAATTACTTATACATATATACGCATGCTTGTCGTTTTTATAAACGACCGCATTCATTGAGGGCCAGCAAGCGACTAAACGAAAGCGAACCAACCCACCAAAAAACTCGATGACCGTGGAATTAAGAGGGTAATCCAGAAAAACCCTGGCAATCGCTTCCACATTCGTTGACATAATGCCTGACATTAGCATGGGCTTGTCATTGGAGGGAAGGACTTACCCACTGCATTACCGCCGAACGAATAAATCACGCAATACCGCAAGGATTCTAGTGAATCAAATAAAGAATACCATACAGGGAAGCAGAGAAAGAAGGCGAAAAACGTAAGGCATGATGGAAATTTCCACTGGTATTTATTCCAGTTCATTTTTCGCGCTCTATTCTACTTTGCATTACGTGGAATGGATAATGGAAGCTCATTCCACTCTGGCAATGCGTGAAAGAAGTGATGAACGCGCCAGATGCTCCATGGCAAGGCCTTCTATCATGCCTGACAGGTAATAGCGATGACCAGATTTTTGCTGGGAATTGACGGCGCTCTCACTAATACAGCTGCTTTTCAATTTTTCCTATCACTGCCTTAGCACATGCTAAATGAGAGTAAGCGCCCCTGTACGTATACACACCGATTGTCACTACCACAGACAAATAAAGAGCGTAAAACGAGCACTTACGATGGGACTAGGCGATCGTCGCTTATCAAAAATTATTTAGTTGCCTTTCGACTGGCGTAAAAGCAAGTGCTCCATAGGTGTCGCTTGAAATTATTTTATTTGAAAATAACGTGTGTACAGAAATACATACATATGTATGTACATATGTGTACACGTACGTTGTTTCGTCCCAGCAAAAATCTGGTCATCGCTATTACCTTTCAGGCATGACAGAAGACCTTGCCATGGAATATCTGGCGAGTTCATCACTTCTTTCACGCATTGCCAGCAATACAGAGTGGAATGAGCTTCCATTACCCATTCCACGTAATGCAAAGTAGAATGGAGCGCGAAAAATGAACTGGAATAAATGCCAGTGGAAATTTCCATCATGCCTTACATTTTTCGCCTTCTTTCTCTGTTTCCCTGTAAGCTATTCTTTATTTGATTCACTAGAATCCTTGCGGTATTGCGTGATTTATTCGTTCGGCGGTAATGCAATGGGTAATTCCTTCCCTCCAATGACAAGCCCATGTTAATGTCAGGCATTCTGTCAACGAATGTGGAAGCGATTGCCAAGGTTTTTCTGGATTACCCTCTTAATTCCACGGTCATCGGGTTTTTTGGTGGGTAATTTCGCAAAGTGTGCGCGCAAGGAAAAATCATTCATATGGTAATGGTACGTGAACAGCTGACTTCTTCTCGTTTTTAACTCGCCGTGTACAGAAGAATACAGGAGAATGCCAAACAGAGAATAATTTTACTTTGAGTTTGACATTCTGCTGGACAAAAACTTAAAGCGAATCGAGGCGAATATTGCCGAATTCGCCCTGCCATTACCATAATGAATTTGCCTTGCGTGTGCGCATGACCCTGCTCGCTCAACATCTGCATGCAGACTGATTATATGTAGTCACTTTTCACTTTGGCCTACAGTAGGCGCACCAACACACGCTCATTTTTCGGTCATCGCTTGAATGTGGTAGTGCCCACCTATGCTCTTGAGCAGTCTTGGGCACCACTACACTCAAGCCATTACTAAACAAGTAAGGAAGCCTAAGTTCGAGTGGAATCGAACATTAGATACTCAGCTGTATGCCTTCATTGTTTGTTTGCGTCTGATAGAATCACGGTGTATTTTGTATAAGGCGAGTGCTACATAAAGTGGTCGTAGCCACGCCCATTTTCAAAATTTTTATCAGTCACCCAACTAAGCATATGCATATAATTTTTTGTGCAAAATTTCATTCCCTTATGACTTCTAGTTACAAAGATGTCACGTTGCAAACTCCCAAAGGGTGTTCCAGAAATATCTTTGTTAAAAAGTAGGCGTGGTCATAAACCGATTTCAATAAATTTTTGCGTGTCTATTTACACAAGTTATAAAACTGTATAAACCAAGTTTCGTCATAATATCTAAATTATTTGTCGAGTTATAGGCTAAGAAATCTCATATATTCCTTTGTCTAAAAAGAGGCGGTGCCACGCCCATTTTCCAAAATTTTTCTACTTTTTGTTTCCGGTCTATTGGGGAACTCATGCCGCAAAATTTCAATGAATTATCTTTATATTTGACAAAGATATCGCTTAAAATGTTTTTATTAGGCCACTTTATAATACCCATATATAAAAGTGGGCGTGGTCGTCAACCGATTTCGCTAAAATTTGGAACATGTATTACCACAAGTAATAAAAGTGTACGCACCAAGTTTCGTCATTATATATCAATTATTTTTCGAGTTATGGGCTCAGAAATCTCGTATATTCCTGCTTCTAAAAAGAGGCGGTGCCACGCCCATTTTCCAAAATTTTTGTTTGTTCGTTTTATGCGCATAGTTGGACTCCTGCCATAAAATTTCAATAATATATCTTTATATTTGACAGAGATATAGCTTAAAATTTTTTTATTGGGCCACTTTATAATATACATATATAAAAGTTGGGAGGCGTACGGATTGGGCTCTGTTTAGTCAGAAATTGTCTGCTACGCTCCTTGAGCACGCTTCTCTCGGTACGTAAAGCCTACCGTTAACAACTGATGAAGCGCCTATCTCCAATAACAGGTCTGTTTCTCTCGGTGTGCTGGACACATCGTCAAAAATCGATGAAGCAGTTGACTTTGTTACAAAATCCTGTAACGCTGCTTTCAAGAGTGCCTGCCCGGAGGTCAAAGTTCGGGGTAAAAAGAAACCTTATTGGTGGAACCCCGAGATCTCCAAGCTTCGGCTTAACAGCAGAAAGCTCTTCAACCAGGCGAAAATAACTGGCAACTGGCAAGCCTACAAGGATGCCTTAAAAATTTTCAAGAAGTCGATCCAAAGAGCTAAAAGAGACTCATGGAAAAACTTCGCTAGCGACATAGAAGAAATCTCTGAGGCCAATCGTCTACGAAAGGTTCTCTCTACTAACCCAGTTCCCCCAAGCTGTATCCGAATGCAAAATGGGGACTGGGCCACATCTAGTACTGATATTCTGAACACCCTGGTCACCACACACTTCCCAGGGTGCACCTCGGAACCTTATAGAACCTACTCTAACCCCAGGACATTTAATGACTTGGAGCACATAATTACTAATACAAGGGTAAAATGGGCAATTAAATCCTTCAAACCCTTCAAATCTCCGGGAATAGATGGGATCTTTCCTGCTGAATTACAGGCAGCAAGTGATACTCTAATCCCTCTTCTTGTTCCTATCTATAAAGCCTGCCTCAACCTGTCGTACATTCCTCTGGAATGGACCAAGGCGAAGGTGATCTTTATTCCTAAAGGGGGCAAAGCCTCCTACAGCAGCCCAAAGGATTTCAGGCCGATAAACCTGACCTCTTTTCTACTCAAAGTTCTTGAAAGATTGCTGGATGTCTATATCAGGCTCCGTGCGAATACTCTATCTCCTTTTCAACACGCTTATTCCAAAGGCAAGTCCGTAGAGACTGCTCTACACGCTATCACTTCCAAGATAGAAAAGGGGCTAGCCTTTAAGGAATTCACACTGGGCATCTTTCTCGACATAGAAGGAGCTTTCAACAATGTTCTCCCGGGAGCCGTTACCACCGCCCTACGGGACTTGGAGGTAGAGGAGGCTCTCGTGAGGTTTGTTGAACTTCTTCTTAGTAGAAGAGCCATTATTTCTGTAATGGGTAATTCATCGATAACTAGGTATGCCAACAGGGGAACACCCCAGGGTGGAGTTCTGTCTCCTCTGCTTTGGAACCTAACGGTGAACACCCTGCTCTCTAAACTTCAGCACACGGGCTGCCAGGTCATTGCGTACGCCGATGACATCGCCCTGACAGCGACTGGCAAGCATATACCGGTGCTGAGCGATCTTTTGCAAAATGCACTCAATATTGTAAAAACCTGGTCTCTGAAATGCGGGCTGAGTGTCAGCTCTGAGAAAACGGAAATGGTTCTGTTTACCCGCAAACATAAGATACCTGAATTCAAACCTCCGTCCATAAATGGGAAGGAGATTAAACTCTCTACCGAGGTGAAATACCTTGGTGTTATTCTAGACAGAAAATTAAACTGGAAACGGAACGTAGAAGTACGATCCCAAAAAGCCATGCTAGCACTTTACGCATGTAAATCAGCGATAGGCAAGAGATGGGGACTTAACCCCCAAATCGTCCATTGGCTGTACACAGCGGTAGTGCGTCCTATTCTCTTCTATGCAGTCACCATATGGTGGCCAGCACTGGAACTCGAAACCAATAAGAGCAAATTAACTAGAGTGCAGCGAATGGCTTCCATGCTTATTAGCGGAGCCCTTCCCTCCACCCCAACTAAAGCTCTCGAAACCATCCTATTTCTTCTCCCCACGGATATACAGGGGAAACTCATTGCCAGCTGCAACGCGGCAAGGCTCAATGCAACCGAACCCTGGAGGGACACCAGATTCGGGCACGCTCAAATTCTTAGTAACGTCCCTGCCAATTTTCTAAAGCTGGACTATGCAATACCAACCTTCTGTTGGGATAACAAATTCTCCACAAGAATCCCGGAGAGGAGCGAGTGGAAGAACTTGGGGGATCCCGACCCTAATACACTGCACCTTTACACGGACGGCTCTAAATTGAACAATAGAGTTGGAAGTGGGTTTTTCTGCGAAAAGCTTCATCTGAAAGTAAGTTTGCGCCTACCTGATCACTGCAGCGTCTATCAGGCTGAGCTCATAGCCATATGGGAAGCAGCTCGTCGCCTGACAGATCTGCCAGACATAAATTCTATCAAAATCTTCTCTGACAGCCAAGCTGCCATAAAATCCTTACAGAGTAACAATGCTACATCTATAGTTGCAATGAAATGTAGGGAGTCTTTGAACAAACTAGCCGAAAGGTGCGACCTGAACGTCATTTGGGTTCCAGGCCATAGCAACGTTCGGGGCAACTGCATTGCAGATGAGTTGGCAAGGGAGGGCACAAGCTTGCAGGATATCACATCTGCGACATGGGTTGGCCCCCCGCTTAACTCATGCAAGCACTGGTTGAGATCTCGCTCCATTGAACAGGCTAACGCTAGATGGGCCAGGGAGTCAACTTGTGTGATTTCTAGGCAAATCTGGCCTAGACTGGATGAGGCTAGGTCTGTATCGGTGCTGCATCTGAATCGGCTCTCTATAGGTCCGCTGGTGGGACTTCTAACAGGCCATTGTCTTATGGGCACTCACGCCTCTCGCATGGGCCTATATAAAAACGACTTCTGCCGCAGCTGCAGGGACGTGGAGGAAATAGAGAGTGTTGAGCACTATCTATGCCACTGCCCCGCACTGTCGCAATCCAGGTACCGCTTTCTCCATAAACACTTTTTCGAGTGCCTGGCGGAGATGGAAAATGCAAGGACACTAGATTTTCTGCGCTTCATGAAACAAACGCGCTGGTTTAGCTTAACGGGCATCTAATCTTATCATACTTTCGAATCTAATTTTTCCGGAAAGGTTTGTAAACAGGGATAAGGAAGCTAGGGCTCCCGTGTGGTATCACAATGGGCCACCCCGGCCTAAGTGTGTCCCCGCTTTCATGAATTGCGGAGACAGCCACCTCAACCTAACCTAACCTATATAAAAGTTGGCGTGGCCGTCAACCGATTTTAACTATTTTAGGTCCAAATGTTTGGCTAACTAAGTAAATCACGCATACCAAATTTCATCGATATATCTTCTTCCTGAGTTATGACATATAAATCTTTCAATGTTTGACCCTTAATAAGTGGGCGTGGCACCGCCCAGTTTCCAAAATTCCATCAAATTTCTTCTTAGGGGCCTGAGCTCAACACGTGGGTAAAATTCCATCACTCTAGCTATATTAGTGGCTGAGATACCAAATTTCCGATTTTTTCTATATAGGAAAAGTGGGCGTCGTCATGGTCCGATTTCGCCCATTTTCAATACCAACCTTCCCAGTCTCGATACCAACTTGCATTTCAAATTTCATCGAAATATCTCAATTTTTGCACGAGTTAGAGTGTTTACAGACGGACGGACAGACGGACGGACAGACGGACGGACGGACAGACGGACGGACGGACATGGCTCAATCAATTTCTCTTTTCACTCTGACCATTTTGATATATATAAGTCTATATCTATCTCGATTATTTCATTCTGTTACAATCCACCGTTATGTGATTAAAACTATAATACTCTGTGTACTAGTACAGCTGAATATAAAAATGTGTGTGTGTTGGTGCGCCTACTGTAGGATAAAGTGAAAAATTACTAAAAATAATCAGTCTACATGCAGATGTTGTGCGAGCAGGGTCATGCGCGCACGCTTTGCGAAATTATGAAAGAACGTACGTATACACATATGTATGTATTTGTGTACACACGTTATTTGCAAATAAAATAATTTCAAGCGACCGCCACCTAACGAGCACGTGCTTTTACGCCAGTCGAAAGGCAACTAAATAATTTTTCCTAAGCGACGATCGACAAGTCCCATCGTAAGCGCTCGTTTAACGCTCTTTATTTGTCTGTAGTAGTGACAATCGGTGTGTATACGTCAGTGATAGGCGTTTCATAGATCAATTGATCGCGCTCAAATCACACAGACACGTTATGATCTTTCTTTTGTAAACGATTTAGTCGTCGCTCAGCAAGTGGAGTAGCAACATCGTGGGTGAATGTCGCTTGTTTGCGCATATTTATATATGTAAAAGCATAATTACTTATACATATGTACGCATGCTTGTCGTTTTTATAAACGACCGCATTCATTGAGGGCCAGCAAGCGACTAAACCATTTATCGGCATTCCAATACATGCAAAGAAATTATTAGTTGCATGTGTATTAGTGAGAGAGCGTTGTCGGGCAATGTCGGCAGCCGCTAGCATTCGATCAGTTGATGTCAGATTGTTGTTGACAGCAGACGTTTGTCCAATGATGTGCGGACGTACGTATGAAAACACGCATATGTGTTTTCATACCTACAAACAAACATATATACGTGTGTAGGAAACATACACGCATTGCTTGATCTGCCATCGACCTGCTAGAATGGCAAACCGAATGATACTAAGCACTTTGTTCGGTTTTAATTATTGCTCTCGCATGAAACTCACGTATTCAATACGTGTGAGAAGCTTGTTCTCAGCACCAGCTCAGTGAGCCAGGCCGTGCCGATAATTGGACTAAACGAAAACGAACCAATTGATTTGCGCTATTACGGCGCTCTCACTAATACAGTTGCATTTCAATTTTGCCTATCACTGGTATACGTACACGGGCGCTTACTCTCATTTAGCAGGTGCTAAGGTTTTGCCTATCATTGCTCTTGAGTGTGAGTGAGTAGCCAAAATGAGGCAAATCCGAGCCCTGATTTAAAACACATGCGCTTGGTGTTATTTCGTTGCGTTTTAAATTTTTTATAACGCGAAAATTACAAATAGGTAGGTAAATTTTTAACTTTTGAAATATTACAGAGAAAGGCCGAAAAACGTTAACTTAATTTTTGGCTGTAGAATACGATGGCGTTTTCAGAAAGTCAAAGTTAGCTCTTGTTTTCGAGAAATTTAGGAAAGAAGTTTCAGAGCTCTGAAGGTAATTTTTTTCCGTCTATAAACGTTGCTTAGGTTTTGAACCCTTTTCCCGCGTAAAGATTTTGGCAATTGTTCTTACTTAATTGGGGTATTCTAAATTCAATCCCATCATTAGTTTTTCCAAACTGGATCCGGTTTAAGAGATAACTGTATTTAAAAAAATTCCATCAATTTGGACTTTTTTTTGTTAATAACTCAGTCAGTTTATGAGTATTTTATCATCACCTTAACGTTTTCTGAAAATAATTGAAATCGGGTGACTATAACATATAGCTGCCATACAACCGATTGGTCAGATGTGGACATTTTGGAGTATAGTTTCGCTATTTAAACAGCTAAGGACATGCAACTGTGGAGAGTTTCTACTCGTATTGACCTTAATATATTCCCTAGAAATTGTCAAGATCCGGTCACTATAACATATAGCTCCCAAACTGATTGATGATCTTTATATCTGATTGATGATCTTTATATCGCCTTACAGAGAATTAAAAGAACTATTACACAGTTTTGAAATGAAGAAAATATATGCATGTTTGAGGATTTTATGCGCATTTGAATTGGTGTGAGGGCATATGAGATAATAACGTACTCAGCGGATAAAAACGCTGGATCTTGGTAAAGCAGGGATGGGCACCACCCATACAAGCTGAACAGCGAATATCTGTTGAAATATTTGTAGTAGAGTACTGAAAATTTGTGTAGGGGCATATAAAATAATTATGTACTAAATGGGTAAAAACGATAGGTCTTGGAAAAGCAGGGATGGGCACCTCCCATAAAAACTGAAAATTTCACAGCTAATATCTCTGGAAAGATTTGTAGTAGGATACTGCCCATTGGTGTGAGAGCGTATGAGATAATTACGTACTAAACGGATAAAAACACTAGGTTATGGTGAAGCAGGGATGGGCACCTCCCATACAAACTGAAACTTTCACAGCGAAAATCTCTTGAAATGTTTATAGTAGAGTACCGAAAATCGGTGTGTGGGCATATGAGATAATTACGTGCTCAATGCATAAAAGCGCTAGATCTTGGTAAATCAGGGTGGGCACCTCCTTCATAGCGAAAGTCTCTTGAAATATTTGTAGTAGAGTTCTGACAATTGGCGTGAGAGCACATGAGATAATTATATACGGACAAAAAAAGGAAAGTATATTTGACGTCTAGAACGATATTCTTTCTATGTAACTTTTTACAACAAACTTAATGTGCTAATATTTTTAAAAGCACGTGGTGTGAAACCCGCGGGTAACCTCTTGTTGATTTCTATATTACAAAATAGCCTGTCTTTTCATTTACGCGAAAATTTCTGAAATTTTGAATTCCTCCCTGAGGTCTAACATCCGCAACGCAAAAATCAGTTTTTTTTATTACAGAAAATCCGGTAGAATTTATACTAAATAATATATATACCTAAACGGCGATTTGCTCTGTGATTAGATAACAATAAAAAGATTTCGCGAAAATATGCTTTTTTGTCATAAAAATACATTGTCAAAATTGTAACGTCCGCAACGGTGTGTTATAAGAAAAAGGAAGTTTTGCCTTATGGCTAATTTATGCCACTATCACGAACACCGTCGGCGGTACCGAAATGACGTTTCGGCAAATCGACATTATGACAACCGACGGCGCTCCGAGTCTTTCGAAGTTCGGTAAATCGGCATTATGAACACCGAATGAACGAACATTTTGACAGTTTTTCGTGCCGAAATTTTCCGCAAGTATTTGGTTGCGGCGATATTAACAAAATATCAAAAATTACAATAAAAGTTTAATTAAATTATGTAAATGCATGTCGACGCTTCCAAACAATACTGTACTAAGTCGACTTAGTACGTTTTCACTTTTTTTGTGTTTTCAAGCATTATGTGTTTTAATTTAGATGCTGTCAAATTTTGGTATCAATCGGATAATCTAATCAAAAGTTATAAGCAAAAGTGTACATATAATACAACTCGTGATTTTTACAGAATAAAAACATTGAGAGCTTGCCCTGAAAAACAACGTTTTTATTTTTTCTTATGGTTTTATACAAAGCATACCCTAACTTAAATGGTATCGAGTTTTGGTATTGACCTTTCAATCCAAATAGAAGTTACATGCGAAAATATACTTAGCGCACAACTGAAGTTTCATAACGAACTTAAACTTAGAGAGCTTCCCCTGCAAAACACGGTTTTCAGACTTAGTACAGTATTGTTTGGAAGCGTCGATGTATGAAGTTGTAATAAGTGTTAATGAGTGTGAATATATGTAAATACATTAATCAACCGGTCGCAAGAAGCCACAAACATGGCGTGGGTCCATTGCATTTTCCACCGCGATTGAATTGCTGTTATATGCAAAGAAAAACTTCAAAGAAAAAATTTTTAAATAATGATAAGAAGAGTGATTTACGTGTGTATGTAGGTTTTGGAAATTTAAATATATTTTCAGCCAAGAATAATAATGCATTTTCTGAAGTTGATAATTATTGTTTGACTACTATAAAAAAGCAACTAACGAATTATGAATGTGTATTACCAACAATTTACCATTTCAGTAAAAACTTTCGTCTCAATAAAGACGCGTTCAAATAAATATTGCAGGTGGTGGAAGGTCGGCTTCAGTATAATGCGCCCGCCGTATTTATTTTCAAACCACTAAGAATGTTTCAATGGATCCTTCAGGAAAAGTTCTGTGAATGATAATTTTACTAGTTATAACACTCCCGACTACGCAAAATTACTGTAAATCTCTCCAGATCTAACTCCAAAAAGGGAGTTCTGTCGGCTGAAGGTTACTTTTCAAAGTATGGCGGCCTTCGCAACTCATAAGGGTGCTCTACGCAAAAATACTGTGTTATTAATGAATTATAAGTTTCCGCAAGATTTCGTTTGCATTTTAGTGATCTATCGCCAAAAAAAAAGGGAAACGAAAAATTCCGGTGCCGGATTATTGAAATTTTCCCCTGTTTTTGTATACAATTTGATTTTATGTAGTTCAAAATAATTCTATGAAAAACAGAAAAAAGGACAAGGTAAAGATTTCTTTCACGCAAAATTAAGACTGTTTTTTTTATTTTCAACCTCTAATTAAATTTACTCTTGATTACTTAACGTAAAAGGATTGCTATGATCTCTCAATAACTTTCTTTCGTTCAAAGAAATCCTTTGCTCCTCTTCCTCTACTAATAAAGCTGCTATCACAATAGAATCCATTATTTTATTATTTAAATAAATTGTTTTTAGTAAAACAAAGTAAAAATGTATTTGGTTTTATCAAAAAGATAAGAAACCTGAGAAAAACCCGCTCAATTTCGCATCAGCACCTGGTAACGCTGATTCGAACATAGTTCACATAGTTGGCAACACTTAACTTCGAACCGACGGGGTAGCTGATACGATTTTCGACGAATTCGGCACCATGGCTTTCGGCGTTTCGGTATTTCGTTCGGTGTTCGTGATATTGGCATTAACTATGGTTATGTCAAACGAAAAGTTGGGAAATAGTGAGAATAGAAATAGAGAGAAATCAAGTTACGACTTTTTGAAGATCGCCTTTTCTTTGAAAAGTAGGCGTGGTTGTAAACCGATTTCGATTAGTTTCTGTACACCAAGTTTCGTCGTAATATTTGAATTATTTGTCGAGTTATGGGCTCCGAAGTCTCATAGATTCCTTAGCCTAAAAAGAGGCGGTTCCACGCCCATTTTCAAAACTGTTTATGTTTTTTTTGTTTTACGTCTATAGTGGGACTGATACCACGAATTTTCAACCAATAATCTTAATATTTGACCAAGATATCGCTTAACCCATATCGTCCTAATGTTCGATAAATCGAACAGCAATTTTCAACATTTTTTATTATTTTTTCTGATCTGTTTTTCAGAACCTAAACCCAAAATTTTGATGTAGTTTAATACTGTGGAATATTTTCTATAATTGAAAATAAATATTTAATTTTAAGCCCCCAGCTTTCTCTGAACGGGGCGTTTAAGAAAAACCCTTAATTTTAATATGATTTTGAAATTGCCAAAATATATAAAAAATACCAATATTAAATAAAATTTAGCGAAAACCTCATTTGGAAAGAAAATAAAATTCAAGTTTTAATTTGAATTTTATTTGCAAAGTCAATAAAACGAACAACTCATATATTTAAAGTTAGCTGTTCGATTTATCAAACGCTGGGCGTTACTCAGTGGTTTTTTTTCTGAGGAGCATAGGCACTGTACGAGCAAACGGTATTGGTGGTGCATAATTAAAATCTGGAAGAAAACTGGAAAAATGCAATAATGACTTCTGTTTTGATACCCAGAATAGTATTTTGATTTGTCGTTGGCAGGATAACAGCGGGGTTGCATTTGCCACCTATTTCGAGCAGATCCTGCCAATGGTGTCTGTGAAAGAATGGAAGAAACAGAAAACCAACAATGAAGGGAAAACTCTTAAGCCCGGCCGTTATGTGAACTATAACCAGCCCCAGCTAATGAAGAATTACAATATAGGGATTGGCGCAGTAGATCTGAACGACAATGAAGCACAGAATTATTAAATCGCAATGCGATCAAAAGAGTGGTATTGGGCTTTATGGATTTCGACTTTAAATTCAGCTATCGTCAAGGCATGGAAGCTTGACTGTTTCATTCGCCGTTATTTAAAATAAATATTCTCCCCCAATAAGATTTTAAGGTGGATATTGCACATTCTCTTCTAAAGACAGCGGATAACGAATCCAAGGACTCTGAGGATATGGAGGTCGCGGAAAGCGACAAAAGGGATGTAATTATTGACCTGGATTTTCAAAGGCTGCTCATCCGAGAAATCTGCAGCGAATCAAAGGACAATATCTCGTAGTCAAAATCGAAAATATTAAGAAATGGAGATACAAATTGTAAGACAAACCAGTTCCTTTTTGTGCAAGAGATGCCATTTTTCACTTTATACCCATTGTTTTGAGTCATAAGTATCATTTAAAAAACCAAAAGTAAATTAATTTTTCTGTTTCACTTATCTAAAAATAAAATATGAACAAAAAAAGGAACATACGTTTTCTTTTGTTCGCAGGAAGAAAACCCCAAAAAAATGTATACAGATAGGCCGAGTGTTCGATTTATCGAACACATGATATCTCAAAAACTAAAATTTTCAAAATTTTTTTGATAACAGATTTGAATTCAGAGGCTCAAATTTACTTAAAGGTGAAAATTTCATCAAAAAAAAATTTGCTTAGGGCGATATGGGTTAAAATGTTTTTATTAGGCCCCTTTATAATACATAATAATAATACAATGGCGCTATTATAACTCTGACGAGTTTTATGGCCGAGCTTCTCTCCCAATTCGAGGTGTGCTCCTTTTTGTTTTTCCTACTAATTGGGTGGACTTACAGTTTTATGCCGGCTCCGAACGGCGAACGCATTTTTTGTGAGAAGCTTTTTCATGGCAAAAATACACTCGGAGGGTATGCCGCCCACTGCCGAGAGGTGACCGCTGCTCTTAAAAAACCCAATAATTGGATTTTTACTAATTAGAAAAATTGATTTTGGTGTTTGGCTCGGACCGTGGTTTGAACCCGAAACCTCGGGCATGGCAGGCGAGCACTCTACCCACTGCACAACAGCGGCCACTATTTATAATACCGATATATAAAAGTGGGCGTGTTGGTCAACCAATTTGGACAATTTTTAGTTTAAATATTTACCGTACCAAGTATATTGCACGTAGAAAATTTTATCAATATATCTGCTACGGTATCTGAGTTATGACTTAGAAAACTTTCAAATTTGTCCCTTAATGACTGCCACCATTTTTAAAACTTTCGCATATTTCGTCATTGCACAGATGAAAATTCATCTCTCGGGCGATATTAGTTACTGATTATCATGAATATGAAAATGTGTATATGTACTATATGTATCATAGACCAAAATGTAACGTCCGCAACGCAATATATGTAACGTTTTCTAATCAGATGCTGTTTTTGGCTTTTTTCTATGGCGTATTTTAGCAACCCTTGACTTTTCTCTTCAATTTATCTTTAAACACTTTTTTCATGTATACTTCAAAATTCGCAGAAAATCGCTGATTTAGTTAATAATCTAAAAACCACTTCCATTTTGTGTAACGTCCGCAAGGCAGTTTAAGTGGCTAAAACAAAAAAAAACAAAAGTGTTAAACTAAATTTGTTCGCTCCAACATATTTTTATCATCAGCTGTGTCTTAAATCTTTATCCTATATAATAAAACGATACAATATTTCGCGATATTTCTGCCTAAAAAATTGAAAAAATCGTGCAAACGTAACGTCTGCAACGCCCAGGAAATTCGCATATGTTATAGTGGTCCAGGGTTGCGTGATTTTGATTTGACTGAATCACTAATCAAAAATATTTTCTGATTCTTGATTTAAAATATTTTCAAATCAAAGATAATTTTTATTTGTGATTCGTTTCAAAAAAGAATCAGAAATACCCTTTGATTCGTGATTAAAACTATTTTCAAATCAAAGATAAATTTTATTTGTGATTCGTTTCACAAAAGAATCAGAAATACCTTTTGATTCGTGATTCAAACTATTTTTTGATTCGAATCACTTTATTGCAAATAATGTGCCTATGCACTAGACATATAAAAAAAAAAAAAGGAACCAATCGACGTGTTTTGACCTCAGGAACACGAACCTGAATGCGGAAATGTTTTATTTTTTGCCCGTTAAAAGTTATTAACAAAAACTTTGGCTGTTCCCTACTTTACTAGCCTCAGTCCTAAAGAAAATTTTCAATTGTAACTTTCTGAACTTACACGGGAAAAGGTGTAGACAAATACCATTATAAGTGGGTAGTGAAACATTATATTTATTTTTATTAGATATTACCCCCTGAACGTTCTCTGTGAATTTCGTTGAGTTTTGAGTAGAACAATTCGCATTATGGCTTACATAATTTTTTCTCAGATACGGAACTTTTCTGGGATCTCTTCCATTTAGTCCTACTTCTCGAGGTCTGTTGCGAATTGTTCTGCTCAAAACTGAATCATTTAAACCCTCCTTGATATCATTAGATGGCGATTTATGCACGAAAATGATCCCAAACATACCTCCAGAATCGAAAACTCATGGTTTGAACGTAAGAAAGTTGCTGTTTTGAGTAGCCCTCACAGTCGTCGAACCTCAGCCCTATAGGGAATATTATAGAAGACGATAGGGGATCAAAAATGGAAAAATAAGCAAGAGTTATGGAAAAAAAATTAAAGAAGCTTAGTACTTAATACCAGTTGTAAATTGCGGTGATTTGGTCAACCCTATGCCACGAAGAAGTAAGGAAGTTATAAAAAATAAAGGAGCTTCAACTAAACATTAGTTTAAATCTAGCTGCAGCAGTAATATTGTAGTTTATTTGAAAAAAAACAATCGAATTTAAAGTTTGTCCCTATTACGAGTATTATTTCCAACTTAAATTATACATTTCATTATTTTTATTCATAAAAATTAAATTATTATACAAAAACCACCCCAGAGTCTTTGAAGCATGTCCTCTCCGTGTAAGCATCAATATATGGTAATTATTATTTGGTCTTAAAATGAAATAAATGGAGAATTGCAAAATTTTGTCCCTATTATTTTTTCCAACACTGTATATACATATATTTATTTTAAAGTGCCTTATATGTATATATATAAATATGTATGTAAATATATGCATGTTTATTATCATACAAAATAAGCAAATGAATTCAAATTTACCCTTACATATGGATTGGTGTATATTCTTTAATAAGTATTTATTTTCTTTATTTTATATTTTAGTTTATGTAACAATTGTTTTTTGCTGTTAATAAAAAAGATTCAACAATTTAAGGTGGAAATTAGTTTATTTATTCCATTCAGCCAGCGCTATTAAGGTAACTAAATAAAATTAAGATTTGAATAAGGATTGTGATTTGTAAATTTGGGGCAGGCGCGCCGGCGCGAAAAAGCACGCCGGCGTCGCCGCCGCCGCCGAAATTTTTTTGGAATGGCGCCGCCGCCGCCGGAATCACTGTCGGCGTATATGTCTACTATGCACATACATACTAAAGGGTTGCAAGAGTTAACATACGCTATGAATGCACAGCAGAATTCATTCATCGTTATCTTAACTCGTGTCCAGCGGCGACGATGTGTGCGAATAAATAGACTACAAACAGAAAGACGATGTTGTGTGTTATTGTTATTCGCTGGCGCCGAACTCAATTCATTCGTCGCATACATAAACACGACTCGCAATAACACCATAAACCAGACATGAATGCAAGGCGTTAACTGTTCACTTAAAACTTGAACAGCGAGTTATAATCACTCAATGTTATGTGAACTCAAAGTTTGGGTGCATTCATTGGGTGCATTCATTTTTTTCAGCTAGGCAAACAAAGAAAAATGCAGGGTTTTTCCGCCTGTATGTTTGCTTGTACTGTACCGGCCGTGGATGATTGACCGATAGTTATGTATTTATGAATGTATATACATCCATATGTATGTATGTATGTACCCTGTAAAAAAGTGTGCGACGAGTCTCTAAAAAGATTTGTCCGGGAGCGCTCTCTTTCGGGTACAATTAGTCTACAATTGTTCCCAATTGTACCCGAACGGGTACATATGTATACTAATTGTAGACGAATTGTACCCGAAAGGGTATCAAACGGGTACAATTAGTCGCACAAATGGATGTGTCGCATTTTCTACCTGTTCGGGTACAAAACGGGTACAATTGTGCGCTTTTGCTACCCGTTCGGGTACAAACTGGGTATAATTAGTCTCTTCATAGGACATGCTCAAACAAAAGAGAACACTTCAACCCATATAAAGAGATACAAATGGGTAGTAATCGCATGCTCCCTTGCGAGTTGTCCCGGATGTATCCCGGAGTGATCGCATTTTTTGCAGGGTAAATGCATATACGTATATGTATAAAGTTAGCAAACATTTAAATATTTCATTTATATTGTGAAAACAGAGATTGATTAACTTAACCAAATCACTAAACTAAAATTATAAGCATCCAATCAAATATTTACCTTTTTTTTATACATGGGCAAATCCTAGAAAAGTGGGTTGAAATTTAGGAGAATCGACTTTGATTTAGAGTTTCCAAAGTACCGCGATTGGTAAGGTGGTGAACCAAGCTTCTCAGAAATATTTACTTTTTAATTGAAAAATTTTTTTGTTATTTTTTTACTAGATTGAGTTTATTTTTTAGGGAGGCCCGTAAACGCGAACTGTCCCAGGGGCCCGACTCGACTCTCTGCGGGCCTGACCACGTATACAGACCGCTTAAATTTTTTAACCGGACTTTAGATTTTTTATATAAATAATGGATGTAAGTAGTTCAGTTACAAAAAAAAATCATCTAAAGAACTAGAAGGAGATAAGTACCCGACTTTAAATTGTGCACGTTTACTTTTTAAAACGAAAGTGTGACGCAAATAGTAATGATGAGTTAGAATGTATAAAATCATTTAAACTTCATCTCAGCAAATTGATAGGTGATGTGGTAATTAAAAACTAATCAATTTTTCACAAACTTGGTTTGTTTTTGTTTCCACCAATCAAGAGATTACTGCAATATACAAGCGAAAAAAGATCGACATAAAACTCTATTGCAAAAATAGGTTAGAAGAAATGATTACTGAACAGGATCAAAGAAATAATGAAATTAGTTCACCAAAACCTCTCTCAAATAATACAGAACAACTGTTTTCAGGATTTATTCAGCGCAAAAATTAAGCAAATAATCTTGATCAAGCTGAAAATGAAATGTTTTATACGGGAATGTTAGCGAAATAATGCACGACGAATAGGTAGTATTTGACGCTTTTTACATACATATTTGAATTTCCTCACACAGAAATAGAAAATTATTTTTAATCTGATCGTTTTTATTCATCTGGGCATGACTATCTTTGTATATTTTTCTATGAAAGATACTAGCTGGGTCATGTATGTATATATTAGTTTTATTTTGAAAAAATCTGCAAATGTATAATTAATAAAAAAAAACGATCGCAGATCAGAGATCAAACATGTACTGCCGCTTGATGGTACCTACTCAATTTATTAGCAAGGGTGAATAACTACACTTCAAAAATTTATGTATGTATGTGATTTAAAACGGCACAAATATTTATCAAGTTGCAACGGGTCAAAAAACTTATAACATTCATAATACTTATTTCTGAGAAAAGTTTGCCAATTAACCCCAGGAATAATTTTTTGCTTGCTATCCTGAAAAGATACTGAAAAACAAGATATCGAAAATTTTAAGCTTTTAAAATAGCAATTAGGTAATTGGAAACAAAAATCCAAACACCCATTGAAAAATTTATATCAAAATTTTTTTTTCGACAGTGAGTAATTTTAATTTTTTCCGTGTTCTACTTAGTTTTATTTATAACAAAAAAAATTGGTGATAGAAAAAAATATTCAGTACCTATAAATTTTTGTTATTGAGTTCAGTTTATGTGCAAGTGTGATTTAGACAAGCAACACATGACGGCAGAAAGCGCCTTTTTTTACAAATCGAAATTCTTTGTCACCAAAAAGCAGAAAGAAATGATTTCAAAAGCACCTTTTTATCACAGACATAAAGTTTTATTTTTTGTCTGTGAAAAACCCAAAGGAATGACGCACGTCTAGTCATAGCAGTCGACAGAGTTAACTCATAAACAGTCTTGGGCACCACTACACTCAAGCCATTACTAAAAAATGAGTGTGTGTGTTGGTGCGCCTACTGTAGGATAAAGTGAAAAATTACTAAAAATAATCAGTCTGCATGCAAATGTTGAGCGAGCAGGGTCATGCGCGCACGCTTTGCGAAATTATGAAAGAACGTACGTATACACATATGTATGTATTTGTGTACACACGTTATTTGCAAATAAAATAATTTCAAGCGACGGCCACCTAACGAGCACTTGCTTTTACGCCAGTTGAAAGGCAACTAAATAATTTTTGATAAGCTACGATCGCCAAGTCCCATCGTAAGCGCTAGTTTTACCCTCTTTATTTGTCTGTAGTAGTGACAATCGGTGTGTATACGTACACGGGCGCCAGCGTTGCCACTTAAAAAATTTAAAATTTACCAAAATACAAAATAAAAGTAACCAAAACTAGAAACAGGTAACCAAAATTAATAATATAGGCATATCACCAGCTTAGAGTGCAAACTGTGTAAGTCCACTTTTATAAAAAAAGTGTATTTTTATGTAGAATGCTAGAAAAATCAAATACGCACCACGCTAAACAATCTGTGACACTTGTTATATTTCTACTCGTTGTTATTCAGTGATACGCAAATTGTGTAAGTCCAAAAAGCGAAGAAAATACTCTAAGTCCAAAATATTTACATGAACAGAAATTTTTTTCATTTCGAATTTTTTTTATTTTTTGTTTTTTTCTCCTACAAAGTTTGCCTAAAGGACTTACACAATTTGCACTCTAAGCTAGCGATATGTCCCATTAACGTTAGGGCTATTTATTTGGAAGCCAAACAATATACATATACGGATAAAAAACTAAAATATATCAATTGTTTTACATCTTTATGCCTTAAGCAGATCCAACGTCGAGCGAAATATCGGCCGATCGTAGCGTTCTATCAACATTTAAAAACACGGCCAGACATGAGAATGAACAGCTGACGAAAATTCGCCAGAATAGATTTATTTCTAATGTGGTCGCTGGCTCCTGTCAAATAAATTATTTGGACTTAAAAGCTTTTTAATGCTTAGCACGAAAATTATTTAATTTAATTTTTTTTTTTGGAGGTAAATGGAAAAATTTCAACAACTATTTCCAACGAAGGTTGAGTATAGCTATTTCACGAAAAACCATGTTCAATCATTAGCACTCTTTTCGGAAGTGGATGCTCTTCACGGGGATCGAACCCGTGATACATTCCATCTTCAGCCGCAATATGCGGAAGCTTTTACAAGCTCGACCACTCATACTCTGTCAAAGCTTTTGAATTTTTCCCACTTTTGCCTTATTGATTTTCGTGAAACAGCTAATTTTTTCCATTTACCCCCAACAATAAATTATTTGGAATTTGATTTAAAAAAAATACAACAAAACAATTTGGAAAAAACATATTTTATAGTTTGCAAAAATTAAAAGCGTGTTCCTAAAAGTTGAATGTAACGATGATGTACTCACTCAATTCATGGACCTTGATGGTAACCAAAATCGGCCGAAAGTAACCACGTAACCAAACGAAAAAATGGTAACCAATTTTGGTAAAAAGTAACCAAAGTGGCAACGCTGACGGGCGCTTACTCTCATTTAGCAGGTGCTAAGGTTTTGCCCAAGGCTGCTCATAAACTTCATTCACTCGCACACAAATTTGCCTGCACAGTATTCATTCACACAGAAAGAATGAAGTTCATTTCAACACGTGTTCTGCTAAGAGTGGATCGTTACTTGTGAGAGTGCTACGAGTTGAGCGGACACTGCTGTCGTGTTAAATCAGAGGCCTCGTATTTATTTTACTCAAACATTTGAGTGCATGGCCTGCATTGTTGTGTGCGTTCAAGTTCAAAATTGTTTAGTGTAGCTCAGAGTTAACTTTTTTAGCACTTTTGCAGCCCTTTAATACATACATACATACGTACGGCGTAGCACAAACGTAAATACGACAATCAAAAATATGTATATACCCTGCAAAAAAGCCGAGTACTCCATGCACGCGTGTATAGAGTACTCGCTGTGGACCAACCGAGTACTCCTCAACCTGTCACATTTCATATAAAAAATATGGTCCATTTAACATGGCGATGTCCTAGGCAGGGATCACATACTCCGATTTCCGCATGACACCCGAGTAATCCAAGGAGTAACTACATGGGATTAATCCATGGAGTACCTACATGGGATTAATCCATGGAGTAGGTACTAAAATTGGTACTAAAAATAAAATTTTTGATTCGAATCAAATTATTGATTCGAATAAAATTTTTGATTCGAATCAAAAATATATTTTGAATCAAGATTCGTAATAAATTTTCGATTCGAATCAAATTTTTGATTTTTTGAATCAAGAATCAAAAAAGATTTTTGATTCTTTTGAGAAATGAATCACAAATCAAATTTATCTTTGATTTGAAAATCGTTTGAATCACGAATCAAAGGGTATTTTTGATTCTTTTGAGAAATGAATCACAAATCAAATTTATCTTTGATTTGAAAATGGTTTGAATCACGAATCAAAGGGTATTTTTTATTCTTTTGAGAAATGAATCACAAATAAAAATTATCTTTGATTTGAAAATAGTTTGAATCACGAATCGAGTTGATTCTTTATTTGAAAGTTGATTTGAAATCAAAATTGATTCGAATCACGCAACGCTGTAGTGGTCCGATCTTGAAAATTTTAGATAACATAGTTTAAGTCAATATAAGTACAAATACTACAAACTTTCATGACCTTAGCTGATTAAATAGTGTAGTTATACCCCAAAATATCTATATCTGAACAATCGATTCTATGGCAGCTATGTGTTTAGTGGTCCGATCTTGACAAATTGCGGTAACATTACTGTGGTTAATATGGGTACATTTCTACAAAGTTTCATGTCCTTAGTTGTTTCAATAGAGAAGTTATTCCCCAAAATGTATATATCTGAACAATCGGTTGTATGGCAGCTATATGTTATAATGTTATAGTGGTCCGATTTGACCGATTCCGATAAATGATAAATTGTACATAATAATATACTCGTATACATTCAAACCGACGAACTATACGTACGATACAGACGGACAGAACTTCAAATATCTCCTAAACGAGAGCTAATCTGGAAAAATGAATAGCACCATCGTGTTCAGCATGCCCGAATTATCTTTACTATCTGCATGTCTCATCTCTGTTAAATAAAAAGTTAATTTTTCGTGCACAGTGTTTTTGTCTGCATGTATCTAGAACTAAATTAGTTACTTCGTAAACTAGGATGCAGATGAGAAAGTACGATAGTTTTTACAAAAAAACTAAAGTTAAATAAGTTGTAAATATTTGAAGCTCTGAATATTATTAAATTCCACATTCGTCGTACGCTATATGACGCTATGCGTCTACGACCATCTCCGGTCGGGACCAAAATTTACAAATTGTATCCTTGGTTACAGGACTATCGATTTTGGGTATTAGATATAAAAAATGTTATGTAATTTATATTTGGTATCTTCGGTAACAACACAGCGAAGAAAAACCTTAAATTAATTTTAAGGACCGCCCTAATGTTTATATATGTGCAATATATGCGTTTTTTTAGATATTCCCTTCGGCTCCGGAATATGAAAATAGGGTGTTTAGGGCAAGTAAACTTCAAAAAAAGTTCACTTTTCCAAAACTTGGATGGAGCTACACCGAAAACAGCGCAAATTCCCAGAATTTCAAGGTATGTTTAGATTTATGTAAAAAAAGTTAGGATGTTGCACAAGAAAAAAAATTTATATCTACCCATGCGTAGAATTAACCGCTAAAGAGAATGTCGTATTCAGTTTTTTGGTATACTCGCCAGGGAAGGTAATATCGCGGCCGGTGCCGGACGGAGGATCTGAGAAGGTTTAAAGAATCCCATCCAAAAAAACGCATCTGATGTACAATCATAAATTTGATATTTTACTTACTTTGCAATGTTTAAGCCACGGAAAAATTTAGCGATATCCTGATCGCTACTCTGCCAGGGTAAACCTCGCGCACGAACAACACAATTTCCGTCAATCTCGTCGTTAATTGAACTAAAATCAAATTGGATAAGGAATTTGGATGATAATTGGTATTGAATATAATATTCTAGATACATATGTACATTAGATAGGGTCGAAAAAAAATTTTGTAAAAGTCCGCCCCTAAATTTGAAGCTTATGTTGAGAGGGTTAAGGGACACAAAAAAAAATTTTTTTTGACCCCGCGAAATACCGCCGGAATTTGTTTTTTTCTTGTAACTTTGTTATTTATTATCCGATTTTTAAAATTGATACGTCATTACTTTCGTATTTTGAAGCTCTACACTTCCTTCTAATGTCCTTTTGAGCTCTGAAGTCGTTTTCACATAGTTGGGTCAGCTAACTTATATGTATGTCCATGAATTATCCTCTTTGTATTGCCAAATGAAAGTGCTTCAAAATTCATGACAATGTTGCCTTGAAACGGTTTTACTAAATTAATAAACAAAGAAGTTACGTCACAAAGAAGTCATTTAACGTAGCTATTATTTAACTAATTTTTTAAGCAATTCAGTATATGTAAAGTTGTAAAAGTCCGACCCTAAATTTGAAGCTTATATTGAGAGGATTAAAGAAAAAAAATTTTTTTTTCTGATCCCGTGAAATACCGCCGAAATAGTTTTTTTATTGTAACTTTGTTATTTCACTTCAGAGTACAAAATGGCATTAGAAGAAAATATAGAACTTCGAAATACGAAAATAATGACGTATCAATTTTAAAAATCGGATGCTAAATAACAAAGTTACAAGAAAAAAACCATTTCGGCGGAATTTCGCGGGATCAGAAAAAAAATTTTTTTTTTGTCCCTTAATCCTCTCAATATAAGCTTCAAATTTAGGGGTGGACTTTCACAATTACATATACTGAATTGCTTAAAAGAAATGAGTCTACATTAAATATTCACAGTGACGTAACTTTTTTGTTTATTAATTTAGTAAAACCCTTTAAAGGTATCATTGTCATGAATTTTGAAGCACTTTCATTTGGCAAAACAAAGAGGATAATTCATGGACATACAAATAAGTTAGCTGACCCAACTATGTGAAAACGACTTCCGAGCTCAAAAGAGCATTAGAAGGAAGTGTAGACCTGCAAAATATGAAAATAATGACGTATCAATTTTAAAAATCGAATGAAAAATAACAAAGTTACAATAAAAAAAAACGATTTCGGCGGTATTTCGCGGGATCAAAAAAAAAAATTTTTTTTTGTGTCCCTTAACCCTCTCAACATAAGCTTCAAATTTAGGGGCGGACTTTTACAACTTTTTTTTTCGTATGGGGACCAACCCTATCTAATGTACATGTACATAAGAGTAAAATTTAAGCATGATATAGTTTGGCTGCTAACAGGTTAAATCCATGTGTGGTTAAATAAATACATAAATAGATCTAAGGTGTGCAACTATTATAAAGCGAGTTTGAAAATGCAACAAAAAGCCTTTATTGAACCTATAACTTCTATCTGCTGATTTCATCTAATCATATATATTATTTCTAATTTGTGTTTTATAAATATCCCTTTTTCTGCTCACATAATTTACCAAAATTAATAAGTAAGTCATCGTTTTAAAGGTATTAATTAGCTATGCATGCGAAACGGTGTTTTATTGGACGTGGTACTTTTTTTAAATAGTATTTTGCAAAAATAAAATAATTAAATTTAAACTAAAAGATTTGCGCCTAAAACTATGCCTTCAGAATTATTTTATTCTATCAATTCAAATATCAAATGCAGATGTCGCTCCATTTTAACAATCGTGTATATTTTAAAACACTTTTATAAGATTCAGCTGTATGTTTGTATGTAAACATTATATTATTTTAGGCGAACACGTGTGTATTCATGCCTACGCTGAATGGGGGATTTTCAGTATAGGATATGCTGTACGTAGTACATAAAATATATGTATGTATATTAGGGTGGGGCGATTTACTAACCTATATCGCGCGATCGAAATTTGGATTCCTCTAATTTTTCTGAGTAGAAAACATTTGTCTAAAATTAATTTTGATGTTCCGGAATTTGGTTTTTATGAACCAAGACGAATTTTTGAAAATAAAAATTTGGAAAAAATCGACAAAAAAATATCCAGGCCAATATGCACATCGATTTGAAGCAGAATTTTATGCTGAATCCAGATATGAAATCGAAACTAAAATCGGATGATCCGTTTTCGAGATATAGCGTGATTTCCGGTTATGGAGGCTGAATGCCGAAAATCGCATATTTTCGCGATTATCTCTTGCTGTGTACAATATATCTTAAATTTTTTTGCAAATTTCTTAAAGATAGGTCAATACAATATATGAGCAATATTTCAAAATATTAATTTATCTTCCTGTATAGGAAAACTAGAATGCACTCTTTTTTCCTTGGCCCAAAAGCGCGGTATGGGATCTCCATGTTATAGTCATCCGATACCGATGATTTTTGCCGGCAGCGCTTTGTGTACAATAAATGCTCTCAATACAAAATTTAAGAATTTTAGCTGCAAAAATTGAAGAGTTATTCTCAAAAACGTAGACTTATGCTTCTGAAATTTGTTTTTAGCTTCCAATAGTACGCTATGGCGTATGAGTAACCTTGAGTTTTTTTTAGAGTTGACTAAAGTAAAAAAACAAGTCCCAAACAGCATAAGTCTACGTTTTGGGTTATAACTCCTCAATTTTTGCAGCTAAAATTCTTAAATTTTGTATTGAGAGCATTTATTGTACACTAAGCGCTGCCGGCAAAAATCATAGGTATCGGATGACTATAACATGGAGATCCCATACCGCGCTTTTGGGCCAATGAAAAAAGAGTGCATTCTAGTTTTCCTATACAGGAAGATAAATTAATATTTTAAAATATTGCTCATATATTGTATTGACCTATCTTTAAGAAACTTGCAAAAAAATTTAAGATATATTGTACACAGCAAGAGATAATCGCGAAAATATGCGATTTTCGGCATTCAGCCTCCATAACCGGAAATCACGCTATATCTCGAAAACGGATCATCCGATTTTAGTTTCGATTTCATATCTGGATTCAGTATAAAATTCTGCTTCAATTCGATGTGCATATTGGGCTGGATATTTTTTTGTCGATTTTTGCCCAAATTTTATTTTCAAAGATTCGTCTTGGTTAATAAAAACCAAATTCCGGAACATCAAAATTTGTTTTAGAAAAATGTCGTAGAGTCGTTTTCTACTCAGAAAGATGAGAGGAATCCGAATTTCGATTGCGCGGTATCGATTATTTTCCCTCCATACAAATCGCCCCACCCTAATGTATATGTATGTATACTTTTGATCACATAACGGTTGTACGTAAGACCATAAACTAATTGGGATAGATATGGACTTACATATATGTATATATCAAAACGATCAAGATGAAAAAAATGATTGAACCATGTCCGTCCGTCCGGCCGTACACACTCTAACTTGCGCAAAAATAGAAATATTTAAATGAAATTGGGTACACGGATTCTAATGGGAACAGAGAAAGTTGGGGTTGAAAATAAGGCATATGGATGTATTTCGAAAAACACGTAAAACATGATAATTCAGTCACTAATAAATCCCGAGTGATGAAATGACGTTATGCCGTTATGAGGAAACATGCTGAAATTTTGAAAAATGGGCCAAGAGGGGCAAATTTTCGAAGATTTATAAGTAAAAACTCGGGAACTGTAGCAGATGAATCGATTAAGCTTGGACCACTGGTTTGCTTGTCAAGGCAAACGTGTGGAAAACAATTACCCAAGTCGGCAGAGACCACATATATGTACATAAAAATATGTATATGTAAAATATATAAACAAATTTAATACACATAACTACTTATATATATATGTATGTAGGTACAATAAAAACATTTTATGCGATATGTTTGTCAAACATATAAGTAATTCATTGAAAGTTCCATAAGTTCCCCTGTAGACATAAAACCAAATAAATATAAGTTTTTTTAAAATGGGCGTGACAGCACAAACTATATCGACTGGCGCCACGTATGTTTTATTATTTTTTGCGCAAGATGCGCACGGGTCCAGCTGGTTTTTTCTTAAAATGAATAGGGCAAAACCATAGTCAAAATAAAGTCGGCTCTAAATAAGTTAAAGTGGACTTTAACCTAAAGTGTACTTTATCGTCGTCATAGTCGATTTAATATCGACTTTTACTCTTAAAGTTAACTTTAAATTTAAAGTTGCTAAAAGCTGGTACTAAACCTATTCAGGCCCGACGAGAGGGGGGGGCTGAGGGGGTCAATTGCCCCCGGCCCGGGCTTTAGAAGGCCCGGGAATCTCAAAATGATATCCAAGTTTTTGCCACAGAAAATAAACAAACAACACCTTTAATCACCTTTCGTAGATAGCAATCATTTTAAATTTCAACAAATTTTATAAATCTCTTAACGTGTCTGCATCCCACTGAGGCACTCTGCACACGGAGCGTACTGCTTTAGACGCGTATTAGATACTACAGACGAAAGCTGTACGCTTTGATGTCGCGCACGTATATTTCAATTGAGGGCTGCACACGAGTCGT
Source organism: Urophora cardui (assembly GCA_960531455.1). Taxonomy (NCBI): domain Eukaryota; kingdom Metazoa; phylum Arthropoda; class Insecta; order Diptera; family Tephritidae; genus Urophora; species Urophora cardui. The sequence continues at coordinate 81,820,633 of OY482670.1, read as the reverse complement.
CAGCTTCATGCATTCGTCAAAGTATGCTGGCTACATGTCGCTTGGCGTAAAGCAGTGCTAGTAGCTAGGCGTACTACGCTTAGAAAACAGGAAGAAGAAGATGTTTGTTTACATTTTTCCACTTGGTGAAATTTAAGAAAGCAGTAAAATTTGTGTAAAAAATCGGAAAAATGAGTGTAAAATTAAAGAAAATGGAAGATTCCATAAAAGTTATCATCTTTTCTATTTAAAGCTTCGAAATTTAAAGCAAATACCGTATTATTAATTTGTTTGTTTGTTTGTGCAGCGAAGTTTCATGTCGCTTCGTGTGCAGATCTTGAGGCGTAAGGAAATCGACGCTACATAAAATGTCTGATACGCGTCTATGACGATTCGCCTCGTGTGCAGAGTGCCTTAAGGAATTGTTGGTTTTTGGCGTCGACTTTGCAGCATAAATTTGAATTCGTTTTCTATTGCAACAGAAAAATTCGGTATGATGCAAATTCTTATACAGCGAAATGGGTATTTCCTGGGCGTTTCGGACGGTATGTTCGCACGATTTTTTGAACTTTTGAGGCAGAAATATCGCGAAATATTGTATCGTTTTATGATAAAAGGAAAGATTTAGGTCACAGCTAATGACTAAAGTATGTTACCGACAGAAATTTAGTTTAATGCCTCTGTGTAAGCCACTTAAACTGCGTTCCGGACGCTACAAAAACACGTCCATATTATAAAAGTAGCTAAAACAGAGGCATTAAACTAAATTTCTGTCGCTAACATACTTTAATCATTATCCGTGGCGTAAATCTTTCCCTTTATCATAAAACTATACAATATTTCGCCATATTTCTGCCTCAAAAGTTCAAAAAATCGTGCGAACATACCGTCCGAAACGCCCAGGAAATGCCCATATACATATGTACGTGTATGTATGTATGTAAACAGCGATACGCCGAAAACAAACAAAGCTTGCGAAGCTAAAATTTGCTTTGGTGCTTCGTACAGTTGAATTCGATTGCTGTTTCACTAAAGCGTTCAGCAGAATCAGTCTTTTGATATACTAAATTATTACCAACAAATATTTGTATTCCAATTTAAAGAAATTTATTTCATACAAATAAAGCAATATGTATTTAAACAGAATTCATTCAGACCTATGGTCCCTTGGACAATATTACTCAGTATGACCCATGGATTCGGAAACTGGATGTGCCTTTTGACAATACATTTGACCCACCCAAATATGTATATTTCTATGTAAACATATTTACTTGATCTGTATTAATGTATAGATAAATGAGAATTTGTTCATTTAGTATAGGGGCCCGTAGTTATTTTGACCCCGGGCCCGGATTTTCTCTCGGCGGCCCTGAACCTATTACTAAGCCGTAAAGAACGAATGAAATACTCTTTTTTGGTAAATTTTCGGTGAGCGAATATTAAAAAATAATAAAGCATTGATCGCGATTTCGTAATCATAGCGATGAAAGTACATATATAAAAATAGATTCAAACCGGTCGATTCAGAGGAGTAGGATTTTTATTCTGGCTACAGATTTGACAAAATTACTGCACAGTTCCTAATTCTAACATTTCTTGCCTTAAAGAGAAAAAGCGTTAAATGAATAATGGTACAAATATTACATTTATGTATTTTAATACTCCTTACTTTTAATTCTGCGTCCATTTTATTTCGGTTTTATTATTGAAATGAAAATGAAATACACAAACCCAATACCAGCTGATATACATTTGTGGATGGGTGGTTTAATAATCGATATGTTGTGCAATCGATCCTAAATTGCAATATTCTGCAATAAATGTCGCCTTTTTCACAATGCTAAACAATGAAATGTAGCCTCAAACTTTGTATTACTCTTTTTTTTCGTAAACACCACATTTTAATGAAAATTTATTGACTTATTTTAGATAACTTGTTTAAAATGTTTCTTTCTTTTTCATTTCTGATCGCGATATATTTCGCTCAACACTTCATCACTAATTTTGCAGCGTTGCCACTTTAGTAAAGTCGATATTAGTTAAGATCACTAGCGCTCGCCAGCTATGCCAGAGGTCTCGGGTTCAAACCGCAGTCCGAGCATACACCAAAAAAATTTTTTTAATTAGTAAAAATCCAATTATTGGGTTTTTTAATAGCAGCGGTCACCTCTCGGTAGTGGGCGGTATACCCTCCGAGTTTTTATTTCTGCCATGAAAAAGCTTCTCACAAAAAATGCATTCACCGTTCGGAGCCGGTATAAAACTGTAGGTCCACCCAATTAGTAGGAAAAACAAAAGGAACACACCTCGAATTGGGAGAGAAGCTCGGCCATAAAACTCGTCAGGGTTATAATAGCGCCATTGTATTATTATATTATGTACTAACTTGACTATGACAATACTAAAAATAAAGTCGACTTTATCTTTTTAGCAATCTACTAACTGAAGCCGACTTTATTGCTTGACTATGGTTACGCGCTAATGATTTTTATATAACTTTGGTAATTAAAAATCATTTACTTCTTTGTGTGTGTTTTTATAACACCTTTATTTATTTAGTTTATTTAGGAGGTACGAATTTAAATTTTAGATATATATATTTATTTTTTTTTTTTATTTTATATGATAATACTTTCCACTATCAGTTTTATTCTTCCATATATGTATGTATTTATGTACATACATACATCCATTTTCTTGTGCGACAACGATGCTTAACCGAATGGGAAACTAGCATGCAAGTACTTATTTTTAACATGTGGATGTTGGTTATCAAGTAGTTCACTGTTGAAACTCTTCAGAGTATTGCAGTGTGATCGATTCAAACAAAACCATGAATTTATTTAAGTACTAGGAGTTGAGTGTATACGAGACGCTTACTTTATCAAAGCTTGATTAATATTGTGACAACAATGATTGCTACCAGTGATGTCATTTTCACTTCGATCGAAGTATTTCACTTCACTTTTATGTCCATCACTTCGACACTTCCTCTTTCCCCAAATTACTTCGATTTTGACCAATCAGAATTAACTTACTTTTATAATTTATTCTTACAAATTCTAATAAAAGTTGCATATGCTAGTATGCAAGAGTTAAGTGTTTATACAATCATAAGATATGGCATCCCTCATTGAGATGAATAATCGATTTTTTAAAAGCTTCTCTTATCTCTAGGGTTTTATCGCTTTTTTTAAGAGTTTGACACAGGGCCCCGGGGCGGAGTTCGAAGCAAAAAAAATTGGCAAATAATAGCCCGTACACAATTCACTTTAAAGCAAAGCGAAATTCCAGATGCTTGGTACAATTAACACTTTGACAATTTCCACTTCACTTTTTTGCTTTGATTTATAACACTGATTTTGTGCAAAATATTTGGAGAATCGACTTTCATCGCTTATTTCAAATATTATTTTTTACTCTTTATTGTTCATTTTACGTAGTTGCGCGAAATCGCTAAAATAAATGTAGATAAACAAAGAATGTACACACACATATGAATTAATGTATATCATTTTATTTCTTTTGAATTTTCAAAATAGAAATAATGAATATGAAATGTTTTGTTTTTTTTTTTAAAAAAAAAAAGAGATTAACCATTAACAGCGAAAAATAGTATTCAAATAATTATTTGCTAATTTTTACAATTTTTCCGTTTATTGATTTCCTGTTCGTTTTGCGTAATTCATTTTTTCTTTTCCTTTCACTTGAAACAAGCCTAAAATGTTGAACCTAAATGTTGTGCTGAACAAGTTTTGAAAGTTTCTTTCTTTAACATTAACTTTGTCATCCTCAAGCTATCCGAAAAGGTATACCAATCGAAAAAATTCGAACAGTGGCGGATATTAGATTCCGCCAAAACATGAAATATATAAAAGCGCGGTTTTCTCAAAAAGTTACCATTGGGCGATTTTGGGTTTGGACAGATACTTGTTAGGGAAGCATTGAACTTTGATATTCTGCAATGTTCTGCCCTTCGTATTAAAATTTGTTCTACCCTACCGTGTGGTATTTTAAGTATAAGTTAAATTTTTTTTACATTGAATGAATTATAAGCAGTACCTGCTATACTTAAATAAAATATAATATTACAAGTACATACTTAAGTATACAAAAGAATACTTAGTACATTATCGTTATCCAATGCCCTCACTCTGTAGCTCGATTCGAAAGAAAATTTCATATTCCATATAAACTATATTCTACAGTTTACGAATGTCCTTTTGAATCTAATTTCACTTTCGAATAGAACTACAGAGTGAGGGCCCAGGAATGAAAAAGATCTCGTATTTATATACATGAACCTATTTAAACAATTGAATATACTGCATTCATATATACATACATATGTACATAATAGCCGTGTTTTTATTCAAGCGCATATACATCTGCGCTTGAATAAAAACACGGCTAATGTATGTACATATGTACGTGAATTTGAGTTTGATGGATTTTTTTTTGCATTGTCAGAAATAATAAAAACTAACATATCGTAAAAATATAAGCATTTTATTTTATACATATGTAGTTTTAATAGTTTTTCTTTGAGATGATACTTAAAAACAAAATGCATATAACTATTATTCCGTTTTTACGATCCAAATTTTCTTGACCTCGCGGGAAACGTATGAAAAACCATTTAGCCGCGCTTCACTTCGATTTACTTCGAATCACTTCGATTTTTCAGCCGCTTCACTTCACTTTAAAATTTGGCGATGACAACACTGATTGCTACTTTCAACTTAACGGTAGCCACGGAAAGGTATTTGAGAGTTGGGAGAGAATTGGGAAACCTCATAAAAAATTGAGTTGAGTGTCTTCAATAATGTATGTACATATGTATAAGCATATGCATGTATGTCAGTGGTCGGCGAAATCTGAAATCAGGTTGTGTTGGTGAGAACAAAACAAGATCTCAGCATGCGCACCCCAGTAGGAAATTGATCCGCTTCAAATGGAATATACCTACGTATATGTAGAACCTTTTTTCGTTTTTTGTTGTGTTTGCTTTTTGTTGTTTTTGTTTTTTTTATTGTTATTGTTTTTTGTATTGGGTCATATTAATAAAAGCCAAGCATTTGCTTTTGCTTAAGATTTCAGACCTTTTACTCAAATTTTGAAATTTGGTTCATACAAATTAATGTCAAATTTCTGAAATTTTGAGTAAAAGCATTTGCTTGGATTTTATTAATATCGCCCATTGTTTGTTTTTTCGCTTTTGTTGGTTTTTTGTTTTTTTTTTTATTATTTTTATACTCAGCTGTACTAGTACACAGAGTATTATAGTTTTAATCACATAACGGTGGATTGTAACAGAATGAAATAATCCAGATAGATATAGACTTATATATATCAAAATGATCAGGGTGAAAAGAGAAATCGATTGAGCCATGTCCGTCCGTCCGTCCGTCCGTCCGTCTGTCCGTCCGTCTGTAAACACTCTAACTCGCGCAAAAATTGAGATATTTTGATGAAATTTTTAATGCAAGTTGGTATCGAGACTGGGACGGTTGGTATTGAAAATGGGCGAAATCGGACCATGACCACGCCCACTTTTCCTATATAGAAAAAATCGGAAATTTGGTATCTCAGTCACTATTAAAGCTAGAGTGATCAAATTTTACCCACGTGTTGAGCTCAGGCCCCTAAGAAGAAATTTGATGAAATTTTGGAAAATGGGCGGTGCCACGCCCACTTGTTAAGGGTCAAACATTGAAAGTTTTATGAGTCATAACTCAGAAACCGTTGAAGATATATCGATGAAATTTGGCACGCGTGATATACTTACTTAGGCAAATGTTTGGACTAAAAATTGCCAAAATCGGTTGGCGACCACGCCCACTTTTATATATGGGAACTATAAAGGCGCCTAATAAAAACATTTTAAGCTATATCTCTGTCAAATATAAAGATATATCATTGACATTTTATGGCAGGAGTTCAACTACGGACATAAAACGAAAAACACAAAAATTTTGGAAAATGGGCGTGGCACCGCCTCTTTTTAGAAGCAGGAATATACGAGATTTCTGAGCCCATAACTCGACAAATAATTGATATATAATAACGAAACTTGGTGTGTACACTTTTATTCCTTGTGGTAATACATGTTCAAAATCTTAGCAAAATCGGTTGACGACCACGCCCACTTTTATATATGGGAACTATTCAGGGGCCTAATAAAAACATTTTAAGCGATATCTTTGTCAAATATAAAGATAATTCATTGAAATTTTGTGGAGTGAGTTCAACAATTGACCGGAAACAAAAAATGGAAAAATTTTGGAAAATGGGCGTGGCACCGCCTCTTTTTAGACAAAGGAATATACGAGATTTCTTAGCCTATAACTCGGCAAATAATTGAGATATTATGACGAAACTTGGTTTATACACTTTTATAACTTGTGTTAATAGACATGCAAAAATTTATTCAAATCGGTTTGTGACCACGCCTACTTTTTAACAAAGATATTTCTGGAACATCCTTTGGGAATTTGTAATGTGACATCTTTGTAACTAGAAGTCATAAAGGAATGAAATTTTGCACAAAGAATAATATTCATATGCTTAGTTGGATGACTGATAAAAATGTTGAAAATGGGTGTGGCTACGCCCACTTTATGCAGCACTCGCTTTATATAAAGTACACTGTCTTTACATCAAATGCAAACAAACAATGAAAGCATACAGCTGAGTATCTAATGTTCGATTCCACTCGAACTTAGGCTTCCTTACTTGTTTGCCGTTGTTTTTGTTGATGTTGCTGTAGTGTTGAAGAGTTTAGGGATTATGGGGACGAGAAAGGAAAATAAGTTTTTAATAAAAAAAATTAGCTCTTCTGAAAAAAATTAAAGGGTAGTTGGCTAAAACAGAGTGTTTGGAAGACAAAACTCATCCAAATAAGAGTACAAAAACTCTTTGTGAAATACTTCGCAATGCCTTTGTAGTGCATAATCATTTGTATCATTTTTAAATACTTTGTAGCAAAAAAGGCATTGCATATCGCCGAAGACATTTCCATCATATAAAATTTCTCGCCGGGCATTTTATTTGTGGACATACATACATATATTACCTGTTTAAAGTCAATGCTTGCATTCAACCACGAAGCGACATAGTCATACGCAATGTTTATCGTTCGACAGTTGGCAAACGACTGATGAGGAGAGTAATACCCAGGGATGCCACTGAAAAAATTTTTTTCCTACCAAAAACCTACCAAAATGGCTTCGACCCTACCAAGGCAGATCTATACCGGTAATATAAGCTCAGCAGCTGATTCATTTTCATTTTGGCTAAATTGTCAAATCGTATTGCTTTTATTTTGTTTACTTCCGTCTTGTTTACATTTTCGTACGTGCTTTTTGACGTTTTAGACGAGAGATTTTCAACATGGCCGCCGTGCTGTTACCTTTATAGATCTGCCTTGGACCCTACCAATTTTTTTTTAATGTGAGATTTAACCATATTCAATAAATTCATTAATGGTAACTGCCAGTTTACTGGACACCCTGCAGTAACCGGACACTTTTGTTTTTTTTTACCGCTTAAAATAAAAAAAATTAAAATTTTTTTTTTTTTTTTTGAAAGCTTTAGTATTAAATTTAATATTATTTGTACAAATTTCAATTAATTTTGGAATGAGTGATAAATATGTGAAGGAAAGGAGGAGGAAGCAGTAGTTTCCAGATAAACAAAAACTTGAGTTGGCGTTAAATGATATTCGGACAAGGTTGGATTGGATATTAGTGGCTGCAACTGCTCGTCCAGTGCGGAGGAAATCAGGATTTACAATTTGTGGAATAACATTTGAGGAATAATGAGGGCAAGCAACTGATTCCGAAGGAAACGTAAGAAGATTTATCGAGGGAAATAGCGGCCATTGTTTCCAACTTGGTACAGCAAACACATTTAGTTCTGTTCAATAACAAAAAATTGTTACGAGTTTTTCATAAAAAGTGTCATTTTTATATGGAGAACTGTCATTTTTTACGAAAAATTCGTAACAATTTTTTGTTATTGAACAGAGCTATTTACTACCTAGGCAGGCCTGATAGCCTGTTGTGATACCACATGGAGCTCTTTATTACACACCATGTAGACGCACAACCTTGTTTGCTTCATATAGCGTAAAATGTCAGATGCCTTCCTGTTTTCAATCTCCTCCAGTTGTGTCTGTCTGTGTAACCTAAATCAAACGCAAGTCGTCAATTTAACGCACGCACGCAAATTTCTCATATACGTTGAACCGAAATTGACTTGCGTGCGTGTTCAGATAAAGAAATAGAAAAATACAGAAAATCAGAGAAAATCTTGTTATTTTGTGGAATATGTACCTAACAGACACGATATCAAAAGCAAGTGTCAATTTTTTTGCAAACGATCACCCACAATGCTTAATTTCAACTGTCACGCAAAACAAAAATTGGGCGTCGAATTTGCTTTTTACGCACGCCGTTCAATTTCGGTTACTCCCATACAAGTTGTATGGGCATGAGAAATTTTTGACAGTAAATTGACGGCGTGCGTTTGATTTAGGTTACACAGTGTGGGGGCAAGTGTACTTTAGGCTCGAAGAAAACGTTTCTATTTAGCAGATTTTTGTAACAAAACTCTACTGAGAAGACACGTTTTCTCAACAGTGTTGTGGCAAAGTGACCAGATGTACAAAATCAGTGATGTTAGTTGAACGAAGGCAAAAACCTACCAAAATTCAAATCGTCCTACCAACCTACCAAAAGGAAAAGAACCTACCAGTTTTGGTAGGAAAAGCCCAAAAGTGGCATCCCTGGTAATACCATGTCTCCACATAACGTGTTTCGCTCTTTTTTTCTGCATTTTCTCTCGGTTCGACACGGAAACCAGTGCCGAATCTCGCTAATTTCCATACAAATTTCTGAGAGCGAGTGAAGATTGAAACACTGTTTCATTCTGAATCATCTTGCCAACCTCGATGATATCGATGTCTTCTCTAATTTTGTATCGAAAATCTATCGAAATCTCACACAGACCAAAACAAACACGCAAAATATAAGCAAACATACAAACATTTAAGAAGAGCAAGAAAGAGAAATGTTAAACTGAATCACGATCAGCCACGTGGAGACGGGTTATTTAGCGAGATGTTTTGCTAGATGTTTTGTTGGTGAAACAAGTTATGTGGAGACGGGCTTTAAGAATACGTGCGAATCGACTTCCCACAATTGTGGTATGCAGCGTTGCCGTTTGGGCCACTAAAGTGGCAATTTGAACCTTTTTTAAAGCCAGGCCACCTGAACCCAACTTTTTTGAAAATATGCAATATTTGAACCTTTTTGAAAATTCGGGCCACTTTTGGTCCATTTTTACTTTCAAAATTATAACTATTAAATAATTTTTAGGTTTTTCTTAAATATAAGAACAAAAAATCTCTTTGTAACTATTTTACTTTGCATTGGCAACTCTCCGTTTAGAAAGGTTCTTTATTTAATTTGTTTGCCAACACTACCCTTGAATACTTTGAAATTTGGGCTGTTCGTTAAGATAATGAAAACGCACGGAGCAGCCCAGACACACATATAGCGTTCATTGATCCGTAGGAAAGTGCAAGAAACGTAGGAATTTTACCACAATTTACATTCTTTGCACTCATATTCGCTCTTTATTGGTAAAATTCCAACGGTTCTTGCACTTTCCTACAGCTCAACGAACGCTATAACAGTTTTTTTTTTTTCAATTTCTTGCCTTTCTCGGGTTATTCCGGCTGCTCAACAAACGATCTTATTAACGCTGCGTTAGTGTAGAGAATATTTTAACTTCCATTTTCTTTAAGCATTAAATAAACCACAAAAAGATATGAAAATGTGTTTTAGCTAAAAAAAAATTGGGGCCACTTTTTTTATTTTTTTGGGCCACCTTTTGAAATTTTTGAGCGGCAACACTGGTGGTATGGGCTGCCTAAAAATCACTTCATATAATATATTTTTCGAAAGCCTTGGAGCTCTTTATTACACACCATGTAGACGCACAACCTTGTTTGCTTCATATAGCGTAAAATGTCAGATGCCTTCCTGTTTTCAATCTCCTCCAGTTGTGTCTGTGGGGGCAAGTGTACTTTAGGCTCGAAGAAAACGTTTCTATTTAGCAGATTTTTGTAACAAAACTCTACTGAGAAGACACGTTTTCTCAACAGTGTTGTGGCAAAGTGACCAGATGTACAAAATCAGTGATGTTAGTTGAACGAAGGCAAAAACCTACCAAAATTCAAATCGTCCTACCAACCTACCAAAAGGAAAAGAACCTACCAGTTTTGGTAGGAAAAGCCCAAAAGTGGCATCCCTGGTAATACCATGTCTCCACATAACGTGTTTCGCTCTTTTTTTCTGCATTTTCTCTCGGTTCGACACGGAAACCAGTGCCGAATCTCGCTAATTTCCATACAAATTTCTGAGAGCGAGTGAAGATTGAAACACTGTTTCATTCTGAATCATCTTGCCAACCTCGATGATATCGATGTCTTCTCTAATTTTGTATCGAAAATCTATCGAAATCTCACACAGACCAAAACAAACACGCAAAATATAAGCAAACATACAAACATTTAAGAAGAGCAAGAAAGAGAAATGTTAAACTGAATCACGATCAGCCACGTGGAGACGGGTTATTTAGCGAGATGTTTTGCTAGATGTTTTGTTGGTGAAACAAGTTATGTGGAGACGGGCTTTAAGAATACGTGCGAATCGACTTCCCACAATTGTGGTATGCAGCGTTGCCGTTTGGGCCACTAAAGTGGCAATTTGAACCTTTTTTAAAGCCAGGCCACCTGAACCCAACTTTTTTGAAAATATGCAATATTTGAACCTTTTTGAAAATTCGGGCCACTTTTGGTCCATTTTTACTTTCAAAATTATAACTATTAAATAATTTTTAGGTTTTTCTTAAATATAAGAACAAAAAATCTCTTTGTAACTATTTTACTTTGCATTGGCAACTCTCCGTTTAGAAAGGTTCTTTATTTAATTTGTTTGCCAACACTACCCTTGAATACTTTGAAATTTGGGCTGTTCGTTAAGATAATGAAAACGCACGGAGCAGCCCAGACACACATATAGCGTTCATTGATCCGTAGGAAAGTGCAAGAAACGTAGGAATTTTACCACAATTTACATTCTTTGCACTCATATTCGCTCTTTATTGGTAAAATTCCAACGGTTCTTGCACTTTCCTACAGCTCAACGAACGCTATAACAGTTTTTTTTTTTTTTCAATTTCTTGCCTTTCTCGGGTTATTCCGGCTGCTCAACAAACGATCTTATTAACGCTGCGTTAGTGTAGAGAATATTTTAACTTCCATTTTCTTTAAGCATTAAATAAACCACAAAAAGATATGAAAATGTGTTTTAGCTAAAAAAAAATTGGGGCCACTTTTTTTATTTTTTTGGGCCACCTTTTGAAATTTTTGAGCGGCAACACTGGTGGTATGGGCTGCCTAAAAATCACTTCATATAATATATTTTTCGAAAGCCTTTAAGCATCTTCATATAATTTCAAATCACAGAGATAATTTTTATAAATATTTTTTTCAGAAGAGCGACTAGTGCCATCAAAAACTTGTGCGATTTTTATACCTTTCATGAGAATGAAATGGTATTATAACTTAGTGCCAAAAAATTTTTGTCGAAAGTACCAGAAGGAAGCGTGGGGGACCCACCAAAATATATAGCGATCAGGCACGTAGCCAGGGGGGGGGCTCGGGGGGCTCAAGCCCCCCCCCCCCCCCCGAAATTCGAAGGAAGTATTTTTTTTTGTAATTTCCTCAACTCGCGTCTCACAAATTCGAATGTCAAGCATGGCGAAAGCGGGTTTGGATTTTCTTTAAAAAATTTAGCTCTTTCAAGCCCTTTTTTCGTGAACCTAGCCCCAACCAAAGTGCGCAAGTTCGAGTCTTGGCAGAAGCAAAAGTAACCTGATGAGTCTTAGAGGGATCTAAGGCGAAACAGCTGTAGTTACATCCATACTTAAAAAGTTTTTTTCTAGTTTATAAAAAATAAAAAATTAAATATAACATGGGCCTGTGCTCGTTAAATTAAATATATCAAAATTTTTTCTGCCAACACTAAATTTCTAGATAACAAGTAAGGAAGCCTAAGTTCGAGTTCTCGCTATGATCTCCATTCACTGGGATATTGCTGTTGATCCTGACCATGTCATAGACATTTTATCAAAAAACAAATCCAGAAGGCTACTTCTTTGATGAAAAGGTTATTGTAAAAGAAAGTTTTATATGAAATTTTGTACCACATTCCATATGTATATGTATGTATGTATGTACATAATAAAAGTCAATTAAAATAGCTTTTCAGTAATCTTGTACATATGTACAAATTTTTTCCATATTCATTTTCAAAATAATCAACCAATATGAATAACTTTCATTTGACCTATGTATGTACATATGTACAGTAAATCCCGCTTTAGTACCTCCCCGCTTTAGCACCTAACCCGTTTTAGTACCCAACATCTGCAGACACTATGGCTTTTGTAAAAAATATCGAACAAATTTACCCTTTTAAGTACCTCCCCGCTTAAATACTCAATCCGCCTAAGTACCATAATTTGCTGTGCATTAAATAAAATTTTACGTACGTTTTCCCCCGCTTAAGTACCTTTCTGAATACAATTGCTTTTTTCAAGCGGCAACTCATTATAACCGATTGTTTATTTATACCATTACTAATTTATCGAAAATCAAGATAAATATATAGTACATATAAAAAAAGATTCGTAAAAACGAAGAGCGTATATCGCTAGCTTAGAGTGCAAACTGTGTAAGTCCACTTTTATGAAAAAGTGTTTTGCTAGAAAAATCAAATACGCACCACGCTAAACAAGTCTTTGCTACTTGTCATATTTCTACTCGTTGTTGTTCACTGATACGCAAATTGTGTAAGTCCAAAAAGCGAAGAAAATGGTGTAAGTCCAAAATATTTACATAAACAGAATTTTTTTTTCATTTCGAAATTCTTTTATTTTTTGTTTTTTGTCTCTCCTACAAAGTTTAAAAAAAGGACTTACTCAATTTGCACTCTAAGCTAGCGATCAAAATATTTTTTGTTGAATAAATTTTTTGTTTGTGTTTAAATAAGTTATTTTCAATATTCTTAAAATTATTAAACGTTTAACTACCCAACCTGAGGTACTAAAGCGGGTTCTTATAAGTACACAACCCGCTTAAGTACCTCAAATTCCTGCCAATTTTAGGCAAGGCACTTATGCGGGTTTTACTGTATATGTATGTGGGGGGGGGGGAGTGCAATTTGTCCATAATTTCTGTAAGCCCCCCCCCGAAACGAATTCCTGGCTACGGGCCTGATAGCGATATGATCAGAATCACGAGCTGAGTCGATTAAGCCATGTCCGTCTGTCCGTCCGTCCGTCTGTGTGAACGCAAACTAGTCCCTCAGTTTTTGAGATATCTGAATGAAATTCGGAATACAGGTATGTTGTTATATGCAGCTGATCATTTGTCGGAACCGGCCGAATCGGACCACTATAACATATAGAAAACAACCGATTATTCAGATATACATGAAATTTTTGGATGTAATTTGTGCATAACTTCCCCATTTAAACAGCTAAGGACATGAAACTTTGAAGTAGACGTGCCCATTTTGGTCCAAACAAGGTTACAGAAAATTGTCAAGATCGGACCACTATAACATATAGTTCCCCTACAACCGACTGTTCAGATATGGACATTTTGGTGTATAACTCCTCCATTTTAACAGCTAACGGCGTGAAATTTTGGGCCCAAACGGGGTTACCGAAAATTGTCAAGGTCGGACCATTACAACATATAGCTCCCATACAACCGATTGTTCAGATATGGACATTTTGGTGTATAACTCCTCCATTTAAATAGCCAAGACACCATTTTTTCTAATAAATCTTTCCATAAATAACCCACAGAATTAAAATTATAAATTAAACTTAATCCGGCTATGTACATACATAGGTAACTTTTCATTTCCCCACTCATGAAAGGTATGAAGTCTTCGGTACGGCTGAAGACAGCCACGCTTTTACTTGTTTTTTTATTAGATTTTCCAGAATTACTAAAGTTTGATAGAGTGAAACTAAAATTTTTCAAAAAAGTACCTATTTTTGAAGTTAACTTCTTAGGCGGCGTTTTTATGGAGAGCGAAATTTGAACAGGAAATAGCAGGTACATCTCCGTTGCACGGAAATAGCAAACAGGAAGCAGCATGAATATTTCTGAGCAATATTGGTATCAAATGAAAGGTGTTGAGCAGGGCTTTTGCATAGAGATGTACTCATTATGATTCCTAGGTCGGGTCTGCAGATATGGGTCAAAATGTGGACCCGGATGATCTCGGAATATTTCTGAGCAATATTGGTATCAAATGAAAGGTAGGGTAAACTGGGGCAGATTCGTCACCATTTTTTCAAAGTTCTATAATTCAGTAATGCGTTCATAGATTTAAGTCTTTAATATATTTTTTTAAAGAATGGTTATTGGACTTATGAAATATGTAAAGATTTTTGTTTTGTGTCTATAAAATAACCCAAATTCTTAATTTAAAAAAAAAAACCATTTTGCTGAATGTTCCCCATAACAGCGGCAGTTTCGTCTTTTTGAGAGGAACCTAAGAATACCTGTATACGAAGCTACGTTTATATCTCAATAGAAAGCAGCTGTGCTCGGCTGGTGTATTAGCAGTTTCCCAGCAAACGTTTTGCAAATCAATCTTTAAAAAACTTGCATAATTATACTAAGGGTTGCATACTAAGCTTAAAATAAATTTGCATCATGAGAGAAATATACTTATTTATATTATAAAGAAGGCAAATAGATGTATTTTGCGCATTTCAAAACGCGTGGACATATATTTCCACTTTTGCCCCACAGCGCTGAATGTGCCCCAATTCAAATTGCGATTTGAATTCAGGAATTTTTTTTCATTATAACAAAGGAGAAAACACCACTTTTACTTGTGTAATATGTATTCGGAGATGTAGAATAATTATTATTTTGAAATTATAAAAAAGTCTTACAAATTTTCTTCAGAATCATAAAAGTTTCTTGATAATATTTTTTTCCTGTGGAAATGATGAAAATCTTCTATAATTATTATTCAGAAACTTATATTTTAAAAATCATTCCATAATAGTAATTGTTGAATTATTGTGTGGACACAGAAGATTTTAATTAATTTTTATTTGGCGAAAAGCGAACAAGTTCAAAGCTAAGTATTACCAGCGATGGTAGAAATGATAACTAGCGTGTCGCTAAAATTAACACCTTCTCACGGTTGGTCTAAAGCGCTAAGCAGAATCAGTACTTCTCCGTCATGACGGACAAGGAAGAAACTGACAGCTGAGTAGACTGTGTATGTTTTGCTCGTGCAACTCTACATTGGCAACGTATCAGTCGCCGGATCCGGCATACTTTGCCAATTTTCTATTTTGCCGTACGTCAGCGATATAAGATGTGTTCGGTGAGGGCATTAGAGAACTCTAGTGCAGAAATTTGCGTTCGATAACTCGTTTTTGTACTAAGCTGTGCAGAACTGTGTTTTGTAACCAACTTAAAATTAAATATTAGTATTAAATTAATACTATTAATACATATTCCATGCGATTTTGCTCTTAGCAATTCGTTAATTTTCGTATTTTGACGCCTATAACTAAAACTTCTGTGACAAATGTCTGATACCCTACACTTTTAGTGCATTCACCGAACACATATTCTATGTGCCACTCTTTCCGCTACGTACGTCCTGTCAGTCGAAAACGACGTACGTCATGACGGAGAAGTACTGATTCTGCTTAGCGCTTAAGCTCGATTCCCGGCTTGATCCCGAAAAGAAATCTGTCGCTAATTCAACAATTAAAATTAAATAAAAAGGCAGGGTGTTGCAAATGCACATTACTTCCGGCTAACCGAAGCATAGACCGCCTAAAATTACTCAACAAATTTGTGTTATCTCATGAAAATCATGGGTACATAAAAATACAACAATAATGTTGAGCGAGTAAAGGTGGCAAAAGAAAAGCGACAAAAAGTTCAACTGCGTACCAGGCCGTGTTTGGGTGAGTTGGTTAGAGTGTCGCTAAAATTAACACCTTATCACGGTGGGTCTAAGTTCGATTCCCGGCTTGATCCCGAAAAGAAATCTGATGATGAAGAATTGGTTTTCTTCGAAATAGCTATCATTTCTACCATCGCTGGTAATACGTAGCTTTGAACTTTTCCATAATAGTTATTTCAAATATATTTTTTTAAGTCTTCAAAGACTTTTTCATTGAGACAAATTTCAAAAAAGTCTTTGCGTAATTATTATCAGTAACAAATATTTTTTTATATCTTCAAAGACTTTTTCATTGAGAGAAAGTTCAAAAAAGTCTCAGAAAATGTTCAATAACTTTCATATATGTAAGTATAAAATAAAAATAACTTTCATATAAGTACTTCAAAATTCAAGCAAATTTCCAATTTGGAATTGTATGTTACTCAAAATAATTACTTAAAGATATTTTTGAAATTCGTCTCAATAAAAAAGTCTTTGAAGACTCAAAAAACTATTTGTTACGGATAATAATTACTCAAAGACTTTTTCCAAATTTGTCTCAATATAAAAGTCTTTGAAGATATAAAACAAAACTTCGCATTTATAATAATTACAAAAAGACTTAAAAAAAATATCTCAGATATAACTATTATGGAAAGACTTTTAAAATATGTTTCTTTCAATAATAATTTTTTTTTTTTTGATTTTTATTTTTTCTCTTATAATAATTACAACTCTGTATGTATTATATTATGTTTTTTTGAAAACTTCTCAATCACCTGCTTTGAAATTGACTTTAAAAATATCTTACGAACCCACTCGTCAAAATTAAATTAACTCGGTAAAAACTCTTTAAACGCGTGCTGCTTTTTCACCTTCGCATTACAACTGTTAAACTTCGTCGAAATTCATGTAGTTGTCTAAAGTTACGATAACAATTCAAACTATTAAGTTATTTGTTTTCCTTAATACCAAAAGCGGCTTTGACGAATGTGCCCAAAAGACGAATCTGCCCTAGTTTACCCCATTAAGCAGGGCTTTTCCATAGATACATATGTACTCATTATGATTCATGGACCGGGTCTCCAGATATGGGTCGAAATGTGGACCCGGGTAACCCCTAAATATTTCTGAGCAATAGTACATAGAGATGTACTCAATATGATTCCTAGGTCGGGTCCCCATATATGGGGAAAATGTGGACCTGGATAACCCCTGAATGTTTCTGAGCAATAGGTATTGGTTTCAAATGAAGGCTGTTGATTTTTAAGCCGTGTACCCAGTTATAGGTGAAAAAGTGGACCCGGATGCCCTGAATGTTTTTAAGCAATATTGTTATCAAATGCAAAGTGGAAATCGGAGCTACAATATAGATCTTTTTTCGATGTTATGCTGAACCCGGTTTCCAGGGAAACGGAAAGGAAAAGGAACGGAAAAGAAGAGGGAAAAACAAACGAAGATGTGATGAAGAGGGTTGGTGATAGAGCGAGGGCAGTGCAGGGAAGGGGAGAAGGAATAGGAAGAAAAGGGCAGAAAAGAAGAAGTAAGGGAGAGCAGTAGAAAAAGGAAATAATAATAATAAAATAATACAATGGCGCTATCATAACTCTGGCGAGTTTTATGGCCGAGCTTCTCTCCTAATTCGAGGTGTGCTCCTTTTGGTCTTCCCACTAATTGGGTGGACCTACAGTTTTATGCCAGCTCCGAACTTTTTCATGGTAGAAATACACTCGGAGGGGATGCCGCCCACTGCCGATAGGTGACCGCTGCTCTTAAAAAACCCAATAATTAGATTTTTACTAAAAAAATTAAAAAAAAAAATCACCGCATCGCTTCATCAGACTTCTTTTTACTTTTATTTTTGCGTCCACATAAAACATCCTTTAATGAAAAATTTAACTAAAAAGTTAAAAATAAATAATAGCTTAAAAAACTAAAAAACACGATTTAATCTTAAAAATCGTACTAAAAATTGAGAAATAATTTAATTAGAAACAAAATGATGAACGAAAATATAAGTATTTCAAGAAATGCTCAGTATGTCAAAAAATATTTAAAATCGCTGTTTTTTACTAATATGTATTTTTATTTTGACTTTTTTGAAATTTCATATATCGTACTCTTTAATTTCGCAACTAGGTATATTTTTGTACTAGTTGTACGAATCGAATATTTTCATGTTCAAATATTATTGAGCACCCCACGCTTTTCTTTAAATACTTAATGTTTGAAAAATATAATAATTTGGTTAAACGTTGCAACTTTTAGGATGGGATGAAGTTACATACATACATACATATATATATACATACACACATACATACATACATACATATATACATACATACATACAGGTGAAGCTAATAAAAGCGTGTTAAAAACAAGTAAGTGGAATCGAACATTAGATACTCAGCTGTATGCTTTCATTGTTTGTTTGCGTTTGATGGAAACACGCAGGAGCGGATTTACATAGGGGCACATGGGCAGCTGCCCAGGGCGCCGTTTCAATAGGGGCGCCAAAACTAAGAGAAAGAAAAAATTTAATTTTTTTTTTTTAAAAAGTTTTTTTTTGAATATTACAACAAGAATGAAAGATTTTTTCAATTTTTTACAGAGAAAAAATTTATCAAAGTACATTTCAGAACATTGGTACAGTTCTTAACATTCGCCCCAGTGGGACTTACATATCGCTCATTTGCTGCATTTTCACTTTTCAAAATGCACAACTTTTCAAGAAGGGCAATTTTGAGATTCAACCGCCATATGGTGCGCAAGTAAATGCAACATTTGGTTTGTATCTGAAGCGCTTAGTTTTCAACAAATCATAAAGAATTTTTTACTCAAATGAAGTATGATGTAACTAACTATTCTGCAGCATTAACTCAAAAATCACGTTTTTTATTTATGCCGGTCTTGCAGCAAATGAGCGATATGTAAACACTAACAGCGTCTTCGATTCTGAACAAAAATGCTGCATTATTACAAGGCAACATTATCAACATGCGCCCTGTGCCCTAAGAAAATGTTGCACTTTTCATGTGATGTATGAAACAAAAATAATGCAACCCCTTGTTCATATTAAAGGCAGTAAATGCTGCCCTGCAAAAAAACGAAAAAGTCAAACGGCGCAGCAAAGAAAAAACGTGCAGCCCAGAAAGTGCAGAAAGACAAAGATTTACTGTCGAAAATCCCTAAACTTGATTGTTTTTTTCAAACTCCTCGAAAAGAAAATGACTCTGTTGTTGATCATAACCAAAAAGGTAAAAATGCATAAGTCAATTGATCGACAGCTAGGTTAGCCCAGGTAGATTCTGGACCAGAAAGCCAGATTTCGCTACCTGGGAGGCACCCTACTGTCAAAAATTGTGAGTTTAGCTTCAGTACGAAACATTTTCACTATAACTTGTTTTTCAGATTGGTATGATGAACTGCAATTTAATGATATTGCAAAATCTGTGCCATCTAATAATGAGGGTTTAAGATCAGTAGCCCGTTTCTGTAACCTTGCGTTATAATAACGAACGAAATGTTATCGCAAGGCTCGTATCGCTTGCGATATGTAAAATGTTTCTGTAACTCATGAATTCACCTTGCGATATGATAATGGTGAGTTGTCGTCATATCGCTGGAACAATCGAAAAATGTGTCATTCCCAACGAAAAATTGTGAACAAATTGCGCGTTCGTTGCCAAATATTAATATTTAACGCTACACAATTTTAGGCTGAAACATAGATTAGATTTTCCCGATATCAATGGGAATGGAAATTTCGTTGAAGTAGAGTTTCTCGAAAAAGGCCGTCCAAATGATGGTTTGTTGAACCGATGAAGAAGGGTTCGAAAACGAATCGTTACCGTTTCACTTCATTTATTTTTATTCGATATCAAAAGTCAAATAAAATAATAAAAAAAAATAAATAAATATGTAATAAAAAAAAAATAAATAAAATAATAATAAAAAAAAAAACTAAATATCCAGTATCTAAGATTAGCTCTGTTCAATAACAAAAAATTTTTACCAATTACAGATCTCCATATAAAAATTACACTTTTTAAGAAAAACTTGTAACAATTTTTTGTTATTGAACACAGGTATTGTGTATGTGATTTAAAAATAATAAAAAACAAAAACGATAAGGTAAAACAGTGCCAGTCTTTCGTCTTGTCATGCACACGTATTTATACATACATTCTTTTTTCACTTAAGTATTACCTTTTTCAATTGTTCCGTAAACTCTGCGAGTTAGGCACTGTTCGGCCCATTAAATGTTCCCATCGCCACTTATTTATTGGATTTCATAACTTCCATGAGCTTCACTTTTTCCAACTTGGAAATCTTCCCACTTATAGTTTTATTCTACAAAACACAAACTAATGTAATAAATAAAACTGCAAGAAATTTAATACAAACCTCACTCATTATTTTTAAATGTATCTGTTTTCACTACCCTCAAAGCTGGTGATATGAATATCGCAAGAAATAACGAAAACCAAAAATCACCACACTTACAGAAACACTACCTTGCGATAAATATGAAACAGGGTTGTATTTTGCGTTATAATTCATATCGCAAGGTTACAGAAACAGGCTACAGATCATTTTGAAGTTTAGAAAATGGAAAAACCGTGGTACCTATATAAGAATCGAATCACATTTTTTCAATCCGTAAAATATATCAGTAATGAAATGTCACCACACGAAGGCAAGTACGGTTTTTTTTTTTGGAAATATTGGGGCGAGGCTTGATTTGTTTGCCCAGGGCGCTTCTAGAGGTAAATCCGCCCCTGGAAACACGGCGTATTTTATATAAAGCGAGTGCCGCATAAAGTGGGCGTAGCCAGGCCCATTTTCAACATTTTTATCAGTCATCCAACCAAGCATATGAATATTATTCTTTGTGCAAAAATTCATTCCTTTTTGACTTCTAGTTACAAAGATGTCACGTTAAAAATTCCCAAAGGGTGTTCCAGAAATATCACCAACCGATTTCAATAAATTTTTGCGTGTCTATTAACAAAAGTTATAAAAGTGTATAAACCAAATTTCGTCATAATATCTCAATTATTTGTCGAGTTATAAGCTAAGAAATCTCTTATATTCCTTTGTCTAAAAAGAGGCGGTGCCACGCACATTTTCCAAAATTTTTATATTTTTTGTTTCCGGTCTATTGTGGAACTCGTGCCACAAAATTTCTATGAATTATCTCTATATTTGACAATGTTATCGCTTAAAATGTTGTTATTTGGTCACTTTATAAGACCCATATATAAGGGTGGGCGTAGTCTCAACCCATTTCTCTAAAATTTTGAACATGTATTACCACTAGTAATAAAAGTGTACACACCAAGTTTCGTCATTATATATAAACTAGCTGACCCGGCAAACTTCGTTCTGCCCAAAATAGATTTTTTTATTAATTTCATTTCAAAAATTGTTATTACACCGGTATTATTTTTAATAGAAAATTAACGATTTTTCACTATTTCATTGTGTATACAACTTCAAAAATATACAATTTTAGTACTCAGTTTAAGGCTGCACGATACACAACATTTTTAGTTTCACTGAGTATTGGCTATTTTAACTAAGTAAGAGGATTGATATAGTATACCTCCATAATGGTTTTCAGGCCCCTCCTCCAACCCTTTTAGATATATTCAGCCTCAAAAGTTTAGTACGTATGGGAGGTGCAATGCCCCATTTTTCGATAAATCTTTTTTTTTTTTGGGTGAACATGGTATTGATATCATATATCTGCATAGTGATTTCTATGTACATGCCATGAATGCGTTTAAGGATATTTAGCCTTAAAAATTAAGAACACGTGGGAGGTGCCACGCCCCCTTTTCCCAAAACTACTGTTTTTTTCATAAGCATGCTATTGATATTGTTAATCTCCTGATCAACTTTCAGGTCCCAACCTTAAATGCTTTTATAGATATTCAGCTTGAAAACTTAAGTTTGTATGGGAGGTGCGACGCTCCCTTTTCCGACAACCTACACTTTTATGCGCAAAAATTGTTTTGATATCATATAGCTCTCTACTAATTTCCAGGTCTCTGACTTAAATCCTTTTAAAGATATTCAGCTTAAAAAATTAAGTGTTGTTGGGAGGTGCGACGCCCCCTTTTCGTATAACTCCTATTATTTTGCGTTAATATGGAATTGTTATCGTTTATCTCCACACCAATTTCCTAGTCCCTAGCGTAAACAATTTTAGAGATATTCAGCATGAAAAATTAAGTTTGTATGGGAGGTGCCACGCCCCTTTTTCCGATAACCCCCACTTTTATGCGTGGGAATGGATTTGATATCATTTAGCTCTATACCAATTTTCAGCTCCCTACCTTGAACTGTTTTAGAAATAATCAGCTTTAAAAATTAAGGTTGTATGGCAGGTGCCACGCCCCCTTTTCTGATAACCCCCACTTTTATGCGTGGGAATGGCTTTGATATCATTTAGCTCTATACCAATTTTCAGCTCCCTACCTTGGACTGTTTTAGAAATAATCAGCTTTAAAAATTAAGGTTGTATGGCAGGTGCCACGCCCCCTTTTCTGATAACCCCCACTTTTATGCGTGGGAATGGCTTTGATATCATTTAGCTCTATACAAATTTTCAGCTCCCTACCTTGAACTGTTTTGGAAATAATCAGCTTTAAAAATTAAGGTTGTATGGCAGGTGCCACGCCCCCCTAACATTTTTTAATTTTTTCTTCGACTAAACCTTCGCGGGGTAACAACAAACAAACCCCCCTAAGGAAGTATTTGATTTGGTTCAGCCGTTTTCAAGTTTTAGCGCTACAATTAAATACCAAATCATTTTTATACTCAGCTGTACTAGTACACAGAGTATTATAGTTTTAATCACATAACGGTGGATTGTAACAGAATGAAATAATCGAGATAGATATAGACTTATATATATCAAAATGATCAGGGTGAAAAGAGAAATCGATTGAGCCATGTGCGTCCGTCCGTCCGTCCGTCCGTCCGCCCGTCCGTCTGTCCGTCCGTCTGTAAACACTCTAACTCGCGCAAAAATTGAGATATTTTGATGAAATTTGGAATGCAAGTTGGTATCGAGACTGGGACGGTTGGTATTGAAAATGGGCGAAATCGGACCATGACCACGCCCACTTTTCCTATATAGAAAAATCGGAAATTTGGTATCTCAGTCACTATTAAAGCTAGAGTGATCAAATTTTACCCACGTGTTGAGCTCAGGCCACTAAGAAGAAATTTGATGAAATTTTGGAAAATGGGCGGTGCCACGCCCACTTATTAAGGGTCAAACATTGAAAGTTTTATGAGTCATAACTCAGAAACCGTTGAAGATATATCGATGAAATTTGGCACGCGTGATTTACTTACCTAGGCAAATGTTTGGACTAAAAATTGCCAAAATTGGTTGACGACCACGCCCACTTTTATATATGGGAACTACAAAGGGGTCTAATAAAAACATTTTAAGCTATATCTCTGTCAAATATAAAGATATATCATTGAAATTTTATGGCAGGAGTTCAACTGCGGACATAAAACGAAAAACATAAAAATTTTGGAAAATGGGCGTGACACCGCCTCTTTTTAGAAGCAGGAATATACTAGATTGGTGTGTACACTTTTATTCCTTGTGGTAATACATGTTCAAAATTTTAGCAAAATCGGTTGACGACCACGCCCACTTTTATATATGGGAACTATTAAGGGGCCTAATAAAAACATTTTAAGCGATATCTTTGTCAAATATAAAGATAATTCATTGAAATTTTGTGGAGTGAGTTCAACAATTGACCGGAAACAAAAAATGGAAAAATTTTGGAAAATGGGCGTGGCACCGCCTCTTTTTAGACAAAGGAATATACGAGATTTCTTAGCCTATAACTCGGAAAATAATTGAGATATTATGACGAAACTTGGTTTATACACTTTTATAACTTGTGTTAATAGACATGCAAAAATTTATTCAAATCGGTTTGTGACCACGCCTACTTTTTAACAAAGATATTTCTGGAACATCCTTTGGGAATTTGTAATGTGACATCTTTGTAACTAGAAGTCATAAAGGAATGAAATTTTGCACAAAGAATAATATTCATATGCTTAGTTGGATGACTGATAAAAATGTTGAAAATGGGCGTGGCTACGCCCACTTTATGCAGCACTCGCTTTATATAAAGTACACTGTCTTTACATCAAACGCAAACAAACAATGAAAGCATACAGCTGAGTATCTAATGTTCGATTCCACTCGAACTTAGGCTTCCTTACTTGTTATATATCTATATTATTAATACGCTAACATAAATTTTGTTCCATCTTCTCCGTCGAAACAGAACCGATTTTAAAACTAAGCACACCATTAGAAAGGTATTGCTCTCAAATAGAACTGCGCCAATTTTCATGAAAATTGGTTGGAAAATGTGTCCACAATCGTCGTTGGAAAATTGCCGTGTGGTTGTTGTTGCATGCTTTTGAGCACAACACAAAGTCAAGTAATAAGAAGGATAAGAAAGAGTAAAAAAGAGTAAGTAGGAAAGAAATTTAGGAAAGAAAACAGCAGAAATCGGTAGATATTAGTTCATATGTAGGAGAATTGTGAAGACAAGTAACGACAACAACACCAACAACAACAACAAAATAGTAGCGGTGACATTAGCAACAAAAGGAGCAGCATCAACAGGAACAACAATAAAAATAGGTAAAAAAAACTTTTTAAGTTAAACGGTTTTATGTTATACATACATTGCAATGTTTAAGATAAATGTACTAAAAACCAAAAAATAATAAAATAGATACAGTCGTGGGAATTATAAACATTTGCATAGACTAGACTAAAATAAAACCGGGGGGCACGTCAATTGTCTACAAATTATCGACTTAATGTGCGATAGAAGAATCGTTTAATTCGTCGTTAGGCAGTTGGCCCGCAGACGGTGAGGAAATTACTTACTATTTTCTTGCTCATGGAAATTCCAATAGTTATACACTCCATGTTAATAAAAGAGATGTTTCAACTAGTTTATCGTTGGACATTCACACGAGGAATCGTTTCACTGCTCGTAGTTTGTCTTTAGCCGACAAAACATATGATAAAAGTACTACTCGCTCACCACTATGAAACCCTAAAACTCGCTTATAATCGAGCTTGCTAGCTTTTTTCCACATTCTAGCCCTACTTATCACACGTCCATCGTTGTCGGTTGAACAACTGCCTAATTATACTCGTAGTGTAACATTACAAAACAAACATTTTAATCAACGATTGTAGACAATTGACGTGCCCCACGGTTTTATTTTATTCTAGTCTATGCAAATGTTTATAATTCCCACGACTGTATCTATTTTATTATTTTTTGGTTTTTAGTACATTTATCTTAAACATTGCAATGTATGTATAACATAAAACCGTTTAACTTAAAAAGTTTTTTTACCTATTTTTATTTTCTAGTTTTTAGTTTTTATTTCGCATTCTGTTTAATTCATTTAGTGCTTCATTATTGCAAGGTTTCTTGTCCGTTAGTTTATTGCAGTCCAACGCCTCTATACGTAGTCCCTGCAAAGTTCTTACTCTACTAAGAGCCACGTAGGCTTGACCTTCTTCAAACAGTTAATTAGGATTTTTAGTTTTAATTACCCCGATCTCAGCTCCACCTAGCGGAATTTTTTTTTAAGAAAATATTTCTTTTCAAGGTAGTAATACATGTTCCGAATTTCAGCCAAATCGGACCATAAATGCGATTTTTGTAAATATAGTGACCCACGCGCCACCTATCGGAAGTTTTTTTTAGGAAAATATTTCCTTTCAAGGTAGTAATACATGTTCCGAATTTCAGCCAAATCGGACCATAAATGCGATTTTTGTAAATATAGCGACCCACGCGCCACCTAGCGGAATTTTTTTTTAAAGAAAATATTTCTTTTCAAGGTAGTAATACATGTTCCGAATTTCAGCCAAATCGGACCATAAATGCGATTTTTGTAAATATAGCGACCCACGCGCCACCTAGCGGAATTTTTTTTAAAGAAAATATTTCTTTTCAAGGTAGTAATACATGTTCCGAATTTCAGCCAAATCGGACCATAAATGCGATTTTTGTAAATATAGCGACCCACGCGCCACCTATCGGAATTTTTTTTTCATAATATTGCATTGTCGTCGGGGTTATACATGCGTACAAAATTTCAGATTAATCGGTTGACAGGAAGAGGGTGAAATTTGAATTACTAAATTTGACCCAAGAATAAATAATAAATAAAACAAACGGGGTGAGCTAAATAAAACCGTTTAATAAAATAGAAACAGTGCCAATAACAACAAACAATTATACAAAAACTATAGTTGCACCTTAGCCATAAGAAAACATCTAGAAAACTGTCGAATTTCGACAGTAGGCAGCACTCTAGTATAGATTATTTGTCGAGTTATGGGCTCAGAAATCTCGTATATTCCTGTTTTAAAAAGAGGCGGTGCCACGCCCATTTTCCAAAATTTTTGTGTTTTTCGTTTTATGTCCGCAGTTGGACTCCTGCTATATAATTTCAATGATATATCTTTATATTTGACAGAGATATCGCTTAAAATGTTTTTATTGGGCCACTTTATGTATAAAAGTGGGCGTGGCCGTCAAACCGATTTTGGAAATTTTTCGTCCAAACATTTGCCTAAGTAAGTATGTCACACGTACCGAATTTCATCGATATATCTTCAACGGTTTCTGAGTTATGACTCATAAAACTTTCAATGTTTGCCCCTTAATAAGTGGGCGTGGCACGGCCCATTTTCCAAAATTTTTGTGTTTTCTGTTTTATGTCCATAGTTGGACTTATGCGACAAAATTTCAATGATATATCTTTATATTTGACAGAGATATCACTTAAAATGTTTTTAATTGGGCCACTTTATAAGACAAATATACAAAAGTGGGCGTGGCCGTCAACCGATTTTAACTATTTTCCGTCCAAACGTTTGCCTAAGTAAGTAAATCACGCGTACCAAATTTCATCGATATATCTTCAATGGTTTTTGAGTTATGACATATAAAACTTTCAAGGTTTGACCCTTAATAAGTGGGCGTGGCACCGCCCGTTTTCCAAAATTTCATCAAATTTCTTCCTAGGGGCCTGAGCTCAACACGTGGGTAAAATTTCATCGATCCAGCTATATTAGTGACTGAGATACCAAATTTCCGATTTTTTCTATATAGGAAAAGTGGGCGTGGTCATGGTCCGATTTCGCCCATTTTCAATACCAACCGTTCTAGTCTCGATACCAACTTGCATTTCAAATTTCATCACAATATCTCAATTTTTGCGCGAGTTAGAGTGTTTACAGACGGACGGACGGACGGACATGGCTCAATCTATTTCTCTTTTCACCCTGATCATTTTGATATATATAAGTCTATATATATCTCGATTATTTCATTCTGTTACAATCCACCGTTATGTGATTAAAACTATAATACTCTGTGTACTAGTACAGCTGAGAATAAAAAGGTATCCTGGTTTTTTTATGTTATGAACTATCTTGTTCTTTATCAGATCTCATTAACAAATGTTAATTTCACGCGCGCCTTCGCGTTTTTTAATTATTCTCTAACTGGCCAAAAGTGCATTTTTGAAATTACATTTATAATGAAATATCCAAAATTAAAAAAAATAAAATGTATAGAAGATTTACCACCCAATTTACGTGGAAATCAACTCCCACCCTCATCAGACAAAAAAGGACATGCGTTACCCACAACATACAAGCTAAGCTCAAAGAAAAGCGACTCGCAAGGAAAAAATGGCAACAAACCCGTCACCCCGACGACAAGAAAAGATTAAATTGTCTCACCAAAGAACTCAAAAATAACCTCAAAATTGAACACAACAGACAAGTTCAATAATATCTCAGTAATATTGAAGCAACAGCTGCAACTGATTACTCCATTTGGAAAGCTGCTAGTAAGCTAAAAAGGCCGATTCTCTACAATTCTCCTATACGAATGGAAAATAACGAATGGGCGAAAAGTGACGCAGAGAAAGCAAATATTTTTGCACGCCACCCAAAATCAGTATTCACCCCACATGATATTGAACCCCCACTAAGCACAACAACAGAAGTGAAAAATACTCTAAGTCATCCTTATCAAATAGACCTCCATCGGAGGTAAAAACCGTAATAGCGAAACTCAACCCAAAGAAAACTCTTGGGTACGATATTATTAATGGCAATGTACTAAAACACTTACCTTACGAGGCATAAAATTTCTCATCCAACTGTTTAATGCAGTACTAATAACTGCATTCATACCCCCTCAATGGAAAGTGGCTCAGATGAAAATGATTCTGAAATCAGGAAAGTCCCCCGATTCAGCAGCTTCTTATAGACCCATTAGCCTGCTGCCCATTGTCTCAAAAGTCTTGGAAGTTCTTTTCCTTAAAAGACTCCTACCCAAAATAGAAGAGCGTAACATTATACCTAATCACCAGTTTGGTTTCATGACGGCCTCCTCTATAAAATAAAAAATACTTTCCCTACAAATTACTTTCTATTTATACTTTCAATTTATACAAGCTGTCCAAGTGACGTTTACCACTAGATGTAACACTTGCCCACCCGTAAAATTCAATGGCATTGATATACTGCAAAGTGACATAACAAAGAACCTTGGTATGCACCTCGACGGAAACCTAATATGAAGAACCCACATATTCACCAAACGAAAAGCTCTTGGTATAAAACTAAGGAATCTTTATTGGCTCATGAATGGAAACTCCCAATTATCAATCGACAACAAGCTCCTGCTTTACTCAGCTATCTTAAAACCCATTTGGACCTATGGAATACAGCTGTGGGGAACCGCAGCTCCAAAGATTCCAATCGAAAACCATTAGAATGATTGTAAATGCACCCTACTACGTCACGAACGACCAACTACACCGTGACCTAAAGATACCTACTATCGCTCAAGAAATCAGAAAGTATGCTGCATCATACAAAATGAGATTATTAGCCCACCCCAACCCACTCGTTCTAGCCCTGACGGCAAGGCCAACTAATTTCGTACGCCTCAAAAGAAAATCCTTTACAGATCTTTACTGATGCACTACAATAAATAGATGCGCTACTGAGAGCAATCCATACATGCCCACCATGTTCATTAAGTCATTTTTAATTACTAATTACTTTTAACATACCACAAATACAGCAGCTTATTTTTGAATTAGCTATATAGGTTCTATTCAAAAAAATTGGAAAAGTTTAGAACCAAATAAAAAACAAAAACAACGGTCTCAATTTTTCAATATACATATGTTGGCCGCAAGTGTGCTTTAGAACATAGGTGGCCAGGGTTTAAGCGTAAGGGAGCCACACGACAACAACATCAATAAAAAATCAAACAACCTTCTTCTCGGAATTATAAAAATACTAGCTGAGGCTGCACGATACACAACATTTTTAGTTTTCTGTTCCGGAAATTTATTTTCACTGAGTATTGGCTATTTTCACTAAGTAAGTAAGAGGATTGATATAGTATACCTCCATAATGGTTTTCAGGCCCCTCCTCCAACCCTTTTAGATATATTCAGCCTCAAAATTTTAGTACGTATGGGAGGTGCAATGCCCCATTTTTCGATAAATCTTTTTTTTTTGGTGAACATGGTATTGATATCATATATCTGCATAGTGATTTCTATGTACATGCCATGAACGCTTTTAAGAATATTTAGCCTTAAAAATTGAGAACGCATGGGAGGCGCCACGCCCCCTTTTCCCAAAACTACTGTTTTTTTCATAAGCACGCTATTGATATCGTTAATCTCCTGATCAATTTTCAGGTCCCAACCTTGAACGCTTTTATAGATATTCAGCTTGAAAAATTAAGTTTGTATGGGAGGTGCCACGCCCCCGTTTCCGATAACCTACACTTTTATGCGCAAAAATTGTTTTGATATATAGCTCTGTACCAATTTCCAGGTCCCTGACTTAAATCCTTTTAAAGATATTCAGCTTAAAAAATTAAGTGTTGTTGGGAAGTGCCACGCCCCCTTTTCCTATAACTCCTATTATTTTGCGTTAATATGGAATCGTTATCGTTTATCTCCACACCAAGTTCCAAGACCCTAGCGTAAACAATTTTAGAGATATTCAGCATGAAAAATTAAGTTTGTATGGGAGGTGCCACGCCCCTTCTTCCGATAACCCCCACTTTTCTGAGTGAGAAGGGTTTTGATATCACCTACCTCTATACCAATTTTCAGCTCCCTACCTTGAACTGTTTTAGAGATAATCAGCTTTTAAAATTAAGGTTGTATGGGAGGTGCCACGCCCCCTTTTCTGGTAACCTCCACTTTTCTGAGTGAGAAGGGTTTTGATATCACCTACCTCTATACCAATTTTCAACTCCCTACCTTAAACTGTTTTAGAGATAATCAGCTTTAAAAATTAAGGTTGTATGGGAGATGCCACGCCCCCTTTTCTGATAACCCCCACTTTTCTGAGTGAGAAGGGTTTTGATATCACCTACCTCTATACCAATTTTCAGATCCCTACCTTGAACTATATGCTATAGTGGATCTTGACAATTTTCTATAACCTTGCTTGGACCAAAATGGGCACGTCTACTTCAAAGTTTCATGTCCTTAGCTCTTTAAATGGGGAAGTTATGCACAAATTACTTCCAAAAATTTCATGTATATCTGAATAATCGGTTGTTTTCTATATGTTATAGTGGTCCGATTCGGCCGGTTCCGACAAATGATCAGCTGCATATAAAAACATACCTGTATTGCGAATTTCATTCAGATATCTCAAAAACTGAAGGACTAGTTTGCGTTCACACAGACGGACGGACGGACAGACGGACAGAAGGACAGAAGGACAGACGGACAGACGGACAGACGGACATGGCTTAATCGACTCAGCTCGTGATTCTGATCATATCGCTATATATTTTGGTGGGTCCACCACGCTTCCTTCTGGTACTTTCGACAAAAATTTTTTGGCACTAAGTTATAATACCATTTCATTCTCATGAAAGGTATAAAAATTAAGGTTGTATGGGAGGTGCCACGCCCCCTTTACTGATAACCCCCAGTTTTCTGAATGAGAAGGGTTTTGATATCACCTACCTCTATACCAATTTTAAGCTCCCTACCTTAAACTGTTTTAGAGATAATCAGCTTTAAAAATTAAGGTTGTATGGGAGGTGCCACGCCCCCTTTTCTGACAACCCCCACTTTTCCGAGTGAGAAGGGTTTTGATATCACCTAGCTCTATACCAATTTTCATCTCCCTACCTTGAACTGTTTTAGAGATAATCAGCTTTAAAAATTAAGGTTGTATGGGAGGTGCCACGCCCCCTTTTCTGACAACCCCCACTTTTCCGAGTGAGAAGGGTTTTGATATCACCTACCTCTATACCAATTTTCAGCTCCCTACCTTGAACTGTTTTAGAGATAATCAGCTTTAAAAATTAAGGTTGTATGGGAGGTGCCACGCCCGCTCTTCTGATAACCCTTAATTTTCTGAATGAGAAGGGTTTTGATATCACCTACCTCTATACCAATTTTCAGCTCCCTACCTTAAACTGTTTTAGAGATAATCAGCTTTAAAAATTAAGGTTGTATGGGAGGTGCCAAGCCCCCTTTTCTGATAATCCCCACTTTTCTGAGTGAGAAGGGTTTTGATATCACCTACCTCTATACCAATTTTCAGCTCCCTACTTTGAACTGTTTTAGAGATAATAAGCTCTAAAAATTAAGGTTGTATGGGAGGTGCCACGCCCCCCTTTCTGATAACCCCCACTTTTCTTAGTGAGAAGGGTTTTAATATCACCTACCTCTATACCAATTTTCAGCTTCCTAGCTTAAACTGTTTTAGAGATAATCAGCTTTAAAAATTAAGGTTGTATGGGAGGTGCCACGCCCCCTTTTCTGATAACTCTCAGTTTTCTGAATGAGAAGGGTTTTGATATCACCTACCTCTATACCAATTTTAAGCTCCCTACCTTAAACTGTTTTAGAGATAATCAGCTTTAAAAATTAAGGTTGTATGGGAGGTGCCACGCCCCCTTTTCTGATAACCCCCACTTTTCTGAGTGAGAAGGGTTTTGATATCTCCTACCTCTATACCAATTTTCAGCTCCCTACCTTGAACTGTTTTAGAGATAATCAGCTTTAAAAATTAAGGTTGTATGGGAGGTGCCACGCTCCCCTAACATTTTTTAATTTTTTCTTTGACTAAACCTTCGCGGGGTAACAACAAACAAACCCCCCTAATGTTAGGTTCAGACACAACCTTAATTGAACATTAAGAGCCTTCATTCAATTTTCAAGCCCAATGATTCTCAATTTACTATACAAAAATTGACCAAGTTAATGCTTCATTAGAAATTAATGAGTTGTTAATGAAGAACAATTCTGCATGCAACCCTGTTAAAAGGCTTGTTTCATAAGTAAAATGAAATGTCATGAAAAGAGAAATGTGATTAGCGTCAGTGTCCACTAAACAAGTTGGTTCGTCAGATCAGCTGCATTCTTGTTCTTCTTCATCACTAGGGCAACAGAAGATATGCAAATGCATATTTTTCTGTTGCAGTCCTATTTACATATGATAAATATATATCGGCGTTTTAGCTCAAGGCGAAGAGAATAAGCCTAACTTGTTAGGGCATATTTTCGCATATTTAGGTCAAAAGGCTTATTTTTGCATATCTTGATTTATTTGCATATTTTTGGCATATTTTGCTATAAATTCATATTTTAGGATAGTATTTCGTCGTATTTTTCCATCTCGCTCGTAAAATTGTTTTTATTTAAATTTTGTACTCTGGCAACTTTGTTTTGTATATGCGCATACTATTTGCCATTCCTCTTTGTCTGACAAGTTCAAGGCGAATTTAATCATTTTCGCAATGCTTCATTCAAATGTGCTACACGAATCAGCTGTGTATCTACATACATAGGCATACGTCAGACGGTCAATATATTTATATTGATGAAATCCGTGGATCGCGATTCATATTGATAGTGTAGCATCGAGTATTGATGGCTCGCGATTCTGGATCGCAAAATGTTTAGAAATTTTGAAATCCGCGATCCTGATCGCAATATTGGCAATAAATGAATTGAAAGTGAAAGTGCGAAAAGGACGGAAGTAAAATATCTTGAACCTCAGAGCGAGAAAAATATCGCAATATTCATATTGAACGTGTAGCACTACACGCTACACAGTGACTGCAATTCTGCTTTTAAATACGTCCCGATACCTTCAGTTGACGTGGAAAGATCTTTTTCTACGTTTAAAAACTTACCGCGACAATCGACATAGTTTTCTATTTGAAAATTTATCGCAAAATTTTGTAGTTTACAGCAATAGCAATTTGAATAAGTAAGTATGCAAATTGATTATTTTTTAGGGAAATACAATAATTTTACAAACCCCTTCTTTAGAATTTCTCCCAATTATTTTATGTTACCACAGGTATATCTTAAAAGTTTGAAATATCTAAGTGAAACACCGAAACACATCAACTTAATTTTTGCCTGTAGAATACAATGACGTATTCAGAATATCCGTAATAAATTTGGGATGGGTTCAACTCAAATAAATCTCAAAATTTAATTTGAGTATCTACAACTACATTTTTTTTAACAAATGTAAAAAAAATTTTTAGGGATGACTATCTAAAATCAAAATTGCGGAGGGTCAAACTTCATTTTAGAATTATGCTCCTTTGGACTTTTTTGTTTAGAATCGACCAGAGAATGCAGCTGTGGCCGAAACAAAGTAGGTTTTTTTTTTCGTCAGTACAAATTGACCCGCCCTAATATATATAGATTTTCGTATGTTAAAATACTTGTTTTATTTTGGTAACGAAGATGTGTTTCGCAAATGTGATTTTTTTTTATTTCTTTTGTACCTATAAAATGTACCTTTAATAAAAATAATTTTTTGTTACAAAAAGTATTATAATTTAATAAAATGTGAATTTTTTATTTCGCTTTTGTACCTATAAAAACAAATATGTACCTTTAATAAAAATATTTTTTATTACAAAAAGTGTTCTAATTTTATTTAAAACTAATTTTTGATATTTGTATGGGCCATTGTTTGAACCTGGAATCTCTTGCATGAAAGGGGAGCACACAACCTACCATGCCGTATATCTTTTTATTAAGTATATAAAAAAAATTTTAAGGGCATATTTTCAGTGCTTAAACCAAGTTTTAAGAGCATATTTTTAGCGCTTAAACCATATTTTTAAGGACATATTTTTAGCGCTAAAAACGAATTTTTTAGGGCATATTTTCTGTTGCCCTATTCATCACCTATCAAATTTGTTTTTATTTCTGCTTATTTTATACATGCATTCGTGTTTACGATTGGTAAAAATAGTGAGATGAATGTCAAATTATTTCGTCCTCCTTGCAATTTTGACATTTAGGTCACGAGAGTTTGATATTCAGCTCATGGCGTGTATGTGTGTATGTATCTTGAGCCGACCTGTTAAATGGGCCAAGTAAATTAAATATGTCTGAACACCAAATCTAAAGATGTTCAATCAACCCCAATTGACTTAATTAATTTTTATGTCTGAACATGATATAAGGAAGTATTTGATTTGGTTCAGCCGTTTTCAAGTTTTAGCGTTACAATTAAATACCAAATCATTTTTATATATATAGATATAAAAATCAAGCCTATTTCTTTGTCCCCGGCTTTTGCCCAAACGCGTGGAGGGATTTGGACCAAATTTACACACCAGCTGAGTACCGTGCCCTAGATGGTTTATATGTCTATTTTTTTCAAATCCGGAAGTCGGTTCCCTAGATATAGGTCAAAAGGTCGAAACGTGGATTCGGCTTTCCGCTGAATATTTTTGGTCGATATTGGTATCAAATGAAAGGTATTTAGCAGAGAATTTAGAAAAGGAGTACTCATTGTGATTCCTGGGTCGGGTCTCGAGATATGGGTCAAAAGGTGGACCTGAATGACCCTCGCATATTTCTGAGCGATATGGATATCAAATGAAAGGTCTTGATGAGTAATTCAACATAGGACTCTTCTGTATGTGATATCTAGGCCGGGTCTCCAGATATGGGTCAAAATGTGGACCCGGATGAACCTCGAATATTTCTGAGCGATATTGGTATCAAATGAAAGGCCTTGATGAGGACTTCGACATAGAACTATTTTATTTGTGATGCCTAGGCCGGGTCCCCAAATATAGGTAAAACCGTGGATCCGAATGACCCTCGAATGTTTCTGACCGATATTGGTATCAAATGAAAAGTATTGATTAGGACTTGAACATAGAACCCTTTTAATTATGATGCTCAGACGCGGTCTCCAGATATGGTCAAAACATGGACCCGATGACCCTCAAATCTTTCTGAGCCATATTGGTATCAAATCAAAGGTATTTATGAGGACTTCGACACAGAAATATTATAATTGTGATGCATAGGCCGGGTCCCCAGACATGGGTCACAACGTGCACCCGGATGAATCCGAATAATGAAAATCATGGCTTCAATACAGAGATGTTCTAGATGTAATGCCTAACCTGGTTCCCTGGGTAAAGGGCAATAAAAAGGAAGAGGAAAATCGAATGGAATTGGAATTCAAGGGGCAGGAAACGAAAATTGAATGGGAAGGGGAGAGAGAGATTG
The DNA here is from genome assembly GCA_960531455.1 of Urophora cardui. Lineage (NCBI taxonomy): Eukaryota > Metazoa > Arthropoda > Insecta > Diptera > Tephritidae > Urophora > Urophora cardui. The sequence continues at coordinate 81,784,910 of OY482670.1, read as the reverse complement.
GGAGTGGGAAAGGGTGGGGAGAGGAAAGGAGGGGTAAGTGAAATGAAAGGAAACGGAGATGAAAGAGGGAGAGGGATCAAAACGTGGACCCGAATGACCCCGGAATATTTTTAAGATATATTGGTATCAATTTCTATCGAAATCCGCTGAACGCAGAAGAAAGGGGAGACCTCCACTGCGTTGGGAAGATCAGGTGGACAGTGATGCTGACTGCCTAGGTATTCCCAAATGGCGCCATGCTGCACGAAACAGCAATAGCTCGCGTGCATTATTATAATCGGCAAAAATCGTCTAGACCGTTACGTGCCAATTAAAGTAAGAAAAGGTATCAAATTAAGGGTATTTTACATAGAAAATTTATATAGAAATGAATTCATTATGATTCCTAGGGTCGAGTCCCAAGATGTGGGTCAATACGTGACGGGTAACACCGGGATATTTCTCAGGTATATTGGTATCAAATGAAAGGTTTTGAGCAGGAATTTTATATGGAGCCCTACCCATTATGATTCCCAGATATGGGTCAAAACGTGGACCACGGAATATTTCTCAGGGATATTGGTATCAAACGAAAGGTTATGAGCAAGACTCTTCATAGAAATAAAATTATTATCATTCCTATGTCGGGTCCCAAAATGTTGGTCGAAACGTGGACAGATGACTACGGAACATAGATGGGGAATAATGATTAGTAATCCTAATGATTACTAATCGGATTAGAAACTTTTTTTTTTAATCCTAATTGATTAATTAGGATTAGATGGCTATTCTAATCGACTACTTTTTGATTAGATTAGAACTAATCAAAAATCTAATCACGATTAGTGACGATTGGCATATCTAATCAAAACTAATCAAAACTAATCAAAAATAAAATCGATTAGATTTCTCGACTAGTTTTGATTAGATTTGATTAGATCAACTATTTTGAAATATTTGCAATCGTGAAGTTACTACAGTACAAACAGAAATTGAATAAGCTTTCCGATGAGCTGAATTTGTCCCCTTTTACATCAAGTGATTTTCAATATTTGGAGCCGTACAAGCTGCTAATGGAGCCTATTGCCCAAACTTTGGACTTTCTCCAAGGTGAAACCAATGTGAAATATGGTTGTATTAATCCTGCGTTATTTTCTTTGAGTAATAAACCGCTAAAATTATCCAGAAAACCCGAATTTTTGAGCAATGTTAGCTCAACAGCAGTACAATTAGAACATCAATTGAGAGAACGGTTTAAACCATATTTTACATTGGCTCCAGAGGGCTTTTTAAGAGCAGCGGTCACCTCTCGGCAGTGGGCGGCATACCCTCCGAGTGTATTTCTGCCATGAAAAAGCTTCCCACAAATAATTCATTCGCCGCACTGAGAGAAAAAAAATATATGGAGGGGTCAAAGAAATTGTTTACCTATTTTGAACACTACTTTCTTTGTTTTGAGTAAATTTTCCTTAAAACATGTTAAAAGGTTTATAAAATATTGTTGTTACATGCGTTACCATGGTTTCATATACTTGTTTTGAAAAAATTCATACATTAAAATAATGAAAAATTCTTTAAGCGCCATTCCATTCCCAACTTTCCTTGTTTTGAAGACTTGATTTCTTTAATTTTGAGAAATTAAATTCCCATACAAATCCCCATGGCAACGAATTTGTTTGAATGTTTTTTTATGTTTTTTCCACATTTTTGAGAAAATTTACACAAAACAAAGAAAATTTTGTATTGGGACGCGTGTTCAAAATAAGGAAAATTATGTCTTTGATCGAGAGAAATTTTTTTTTGAGTGCGTTCGGAGCCGGCATAAAACTGTAGGTCCACCCGATTAGTAAGAAAAACAAAAAGTAGCACACCTCGAATTGGGAGAGAAGCTCGGCCATAAAACTCGTCAGAGTTATAATAGCGCCATTGTATTATATATTATACTTTATGAATTAAATGACAAAAAAAAAATATTTCAAAACAGTTGATCTAATCAAATTTAATCAAAACTAATCGAGAAATCCAATTGATTTTTATTTTTATTAGTTTTGATTAGTTTTGATTAGATTTGCTAATCGTCGCTAATCGCTATTAGATTTTTGATAAGCTCTAATCTAATCAATTAGTAATCCAAATATAAAGAATCAAAAAAAATCTAATGATTAGATTACTTAATTTTTCTAATCGTAATGATTTCTAATTCTAATCGAAGTTCCCCAGCTATGCTACGGAATATTCTCCAGCGATACTGGTATCAAATGAAGGGTGTTGAGCAGGGATTTTGTATAGGTATGAACCCATTATTCCTACGTCGGGTCCCCAGATTTGGATCAATACGTGGACTCGGATGACCCCGGGATGTTGATGAGCAATACCGATATAAAGTTACAGGTGTTGACCAGGGCTGCTACGTAGAACTATTTTTATTGTGATTCTTAGGCCCGGTACTCAATTATGGGTACAGGAGTGGACCCGGATGCCACGGGATGTTTTTAAACAACGATGGTATAAAATGAGAAGTGGAATTCAGGGCTATGTTATGCTAAACCTAGGGAAAGGGAAAAGGGAAGCGTAATGAGAATGGTGAAGACAAATGCAAAGGGGTGGAAAAGAAGAGGGAGATTATAATGAAAATGGAATGAAGAGGATGGGGAGAGAGACAGTAAGACAGGGAATTAGAGAAAGAATAAGAAGGGGAATGAAAGGGAGAAAGACAGAAAGGAGATTTAAGAGAGAGCGGTAGAGAAAGGGAAGCGAAATGTGACGGGAAAGCAAAAAGAAAACAGAAGCGGAAATGAAAGGAAAGAGAAAGATAAATGAAAAGGGAATAATAGAGGGAAAGTGAGTGTGAGACTAATACGAAGAAAAAAGGTATAGACATTTTTTTCTTCACTTTTTTTTAAACTTATCTGACTTTTGGTGAGGTAGGCAGCTCGAGGAAAGTTCGGTATCTAGATACTTCCAACTTATTTTAAAGTCTGCCGTTTTTCTCTTCTAATGCCTATAATAGGAAGTGGGCCAAAGCAAAGCTTGGCCGGGTACAGCTAATGAAATAATAAAAATAGCAATAAAAATCAGTTTTTTCTTTGCACTTTAGGGCCGGTTTCACCATCTCCGGTTAATTTAATCGCTGGTTAGTTTGACGTAAATTGTATGGCGAGCTGTCAAATAAATTGCTTAACCGGGCAAAAATCTCTGGTTAAGTGCTTAACCGGAGATGGTGAAAACGGCCCTTAAAGTTGTATCGTTCCTCGAAATATATATTTACTTTTTTCAACCCCAAAATGTGGGAAAATAATTAATGTCCAAATCCCGGCACAAATGCCGGGATCCCGAGTTACAAAAAAAATCTCGAAAATACCGGGATCGTAAAAATCGGAAAAATTGGAATCCCTAGTGTAGACCTACCACTTGAGGTATGTCTCGCCAAAAGTACTTTTTCACTGTCACACAGTGTTATGCAGGGACTTGTAACAAAACTCGTAACGAAACGAAACTCTCGTTTCTGGCGTTTCTGTTCCAAGAAACATTAAAGGATAGAAACTAAATTCGAAACCAAAAGATTGTAACGTTTCAATAAGTAACACAACCTGTAACGAAACTAAATTAATTTTGTTCCTTGTAACAGAAACAGAAACAGAAACAGAAACAGAAACAGAAACAAAACTCCTTTGTAAGAAAAGTCGTAACAAAACTCCGAAACGTTTCCAGCAGAAACAAAACCTGTAACGAAACTAAATTAATTTTGTTCCTTGTAACAAACTCCGTAACGAAACTAAATTAATTAATTTTCTTTTAGGAGAGCATTTTTTTTTTGTTTTTTTTTTGCACTGTTTTTTACTGGTATATTTAAATGAAATTGAACACGCGTTTAGATGGTTAATTAATATATTGAACCTGATATCTTTTTTCTTGAAAAAATTTGCAGTTTGCGAAACAATCATAATTTTGTCCCATACGATAATTTTGCTCTCAATATTTTATGAGCGTATTTGAATAAATGTCCCTTACGATAATATTTAAAAAATATAAGTGTCTTATTCCATACTTTAGTTGGTTGCCACAGACATACATATATATGTATATTATATACCTAAAAATAACAAGTCCATCCTAATGTTCTGCAAATATAGTTTTTCTACTGAGAAACAAAATTAATTTTGTTTCGGGTTTTGTTTTTGTTGCAAGGAACAAAATTAATTTTGTTTCTGATACTGAGAAACAAAATTAATTTAGTTTCGTTACGGATTTTGTTACAAGGAACAAAATTAATTTAGTTTCGTTACAGGTTTTGTTTCTGCTGGAAACGTTTCGGAGTTTTGTTACGACTTTTGTTACAAAGGAGTTTTGTTTCTGTTTCTGTTTCTGTTACAAGGAACAAAATTAATTTAGTTTCGTTACAGGTTTTGTTTCTGCTGGAAACGCTGGAAACGTTTCGGAGTTTTGTTACGACTTTTGTTACAAAGGAGTTTTGTTTCTGTTTCAGTTTCGTTACTTAGCTGTGTAACAGAAACCGAAACCGAAACGCGTTACAAGTCCCTGGTGTTATGTAATACACTTAATACAAAAATACTTGAATATATGTATTTCTAATCTCGAAAAGATAAAAAAAAATTAAGGCTCAGGAAGAATCGCCCATATCTGACTATAAAGTTATACTTACCAAATTCCAGGTTCAAGAATTAGATTAACAAATTCATTTGGTGTGAACTTATGCCCTGAAAATTAAAAATTATTTATAATAATTAAATAAATGCATACCGTAACCTATTACATACCACCTTTGATCATAACTTGTATTATTGAGACCATATCGCGAGATTCTCTAATAAAAAGCTCCTTTCCTTCACTTTTTGGAATATTTAATTCTGAAAAAAAAAAAAGTATTGGCAAATTGTTACGCTTAAATTTTTACATACATATATACCCTGGCAAAAATGTGATCAATCCGGGACGTGTCCGGGATCAATCGCAAGGGAGCATGCCACTAATACAATTTTACATGGTGCAGCGTTATTTCAAAAAAAAAAAAGAAAATAAAGTCCACAGGCGAAAAAGCGCCGTAGGCGAGAATTCGAATAAGAAACCGCACGATTTTTAATTCCAATTTTTCGTTTTTTAAATGTTTTTTTTCATAGGTTTTATTCTTTCTTGTGTAGAAAATAAAAATAATTTAAACAAGTAAGGAAGCCTAAGTTCGAGTGGAATCGAACATTAGATACTCAGCTGTATGCTTTCATTGTTTGTTTGCGTTTGATGGAAACACGGCGTATTTTATATAAAGCGAGTGCCGCATAAACTGGGCGTAGCGACGCCCATTTTCAACATTTTTATCAGTCATCCAACTAAGCATATGAATATTATTCTTTGTGCAACATTTCATTCCTTTTTGACTTCTAGTTACAAAGATGTCACGTTACAAATTTCCAAAGCGTGTTCCAGAAATATCTTTGTTAAAAAGTAGGCGTGGTTATAAACCGATTTGAATAAATTTTTTCGTGTCTATTAACACAAGTTATAAAAATGTATAAACCAAGTTTCGTCATAATATCTCAATTATTTGTCGAGTTATAGGCTAAGAAATCTCGTATATTCCTTTGTCTAAAAAGAGGCGGTGCCACGCCCATTTTCCAAAATTTGTCTATTTTTTGTTTCCGGTCTATTGTGGAACTCTTGCCACAAAATTTCAATGAATTATCTTTATATTTGACAAAGATATCGCTTAAAATGTTTTTATTACGCCACTTTATAATACCCATATATAAAAGTGGGCGTGGTCGTCAACCGATTTCGCTAAAATTTTCAACATGTATTACCACAAGTAATAAAAGTGTACACACCAAGTTTCGTCCAGACCTGTTAAATTCCGATTAGGATTAGTAATCAATTAAATTGTTTTGTTTTTTAATTGGTAATCATTATTTTAATTCTTTTGCAGAAAAAAAGTAATTTTAATGATTACGATTAAAAAAAATTAAAAAAAAATCAAAAAAAATCAAAAAAAATCAAAAATAATCATAAATCATATTTTTGATTTTTTATGATTATTTTTGATTTTTTTTGATTTTTTATGATTTTTTTTTTATTTTTTTTCATTTTGTTTGATTTTTTTCAATATTGTTGTAAAGAAATTTGGATACGCATGCACATAAGTATTCAGGTAGGCATGCATGTTTGGTCAGAGAGGCATAAAGTTTGTTTGTACAAATGTATGTGAACGCATATTAAAGTATGTAACCCTGCAGTAAATATGGGGACAGGTGTATCCAAGTCATTGTGTATTCTACAGCGACAACTGCACTAATTAAAATGTCGACAAATTTAGAAGTACAAAATTTGTATAGACCTTGGCTCGTTGGAAGTTTTTCGTACTAGATACGGATACAAACCCTTCTTACACCTGGGGAAAATTCATTTCTAGGTCCAGGAAAAGGACAGGGAAGAGCGAATAAATAATTCTGATTATGCCAGAGATTATCTTTACGCAGATCTATTTGCAGCATAGCAAATCGTCTACTGCTTTATTATGTAGTAGGCATGCGAAGCGGCATACAAATTCCCTAATAATCCTATTTGAGGAAAATGGGTATGTCGTGAAGGCATCTGTGGCCTTGGAGGTATTTCTTGAGGCAACGTCCTTCACTTTATAGGGAAAGTAAGATCGTGGGCTTGTATCATTGTTCCGCGATCAGCAGAATGCACGATGCTTAGAGAATTTGTTTACAGGAAATTAAATGTTTATCCAGATATGATTAATCCGAGATAATTCACTCAGTTTTTACTAAAGATTAATGTTATATATTCCTTAATATTACAAAAATTAGCTAATACAAGAAATATACATTTCTTTATTTATTGATGTATCTAAATGTTTAAATTGCAATAAATTTTCATTAGAAAACAGCACGATGGTATAGAGAATCTATGATTCCATTGCCTCGGTATGGCCCCAAAAAAGCTAGGCACTTTTTTTAAAATGCACATAATTATATGCAGTGAAAATACATATATGGTTTTGTCATATAAATGTAGGGAGTGCAAAAAATATAATTTAAAATGCAGTGAAACATGAAGTTATAAGCATAGTAATATGTATGTAAAGTATACCATGTATATATGGTGCAAGCCACACTAAAAGTATTGCTATCATCTCAAATCTCTCATCTGCGCTCACCCACCTTTTTTAAGCTAAGCCCGGATAATTAAGAGGACAGAGAGTAAGTCTATGCATACGGCAGACCCACCAAAATATATTCGATATGATGAGGGCTATGAGCTGTGTCGTTGAGCAATGTCCATATATGCGTATGCATAAACGCAAATTACTCCCTCATGTTTTGAGATATCTACTTGAAATCTGGTACGTGGGTGGCTTTTTAAGAGAAATCGGACCACTATAACATATAGCTCGCATACAACCGATTGTTCAGATATACACATTTTGGTGTATAACTCCTCAGGCTATGTACATAGGTAACTTTTCATTTCCCCATTCATGAAAGCTATGAAGTCTTCGGTACGGCCGAAGACAGCCGCGCTCTTACTTGTTTTGTTTTTTTTTTTTCACGAGGAGGAAGCATCTAAAGCATTTACCCTGCCAGTGTGGGACTTCACCCGCACTAAACCTGCTGTCGTCGTACCGAACGCCCCCTCCCCCACGGTACTATCAAGCTACCGTCGTGAGGTTGGTTGAGCACCAGGCTTTAAGTCCGCAATAGTTGCGTTATTGCCCTCAGTATGCCTGAAAAGGCTTCATACATACCTGCATACGTACAAATGTGCATCTTTCTTTACAACGATGTTGATAAAAATTAAAAAAAAATCAAAAAAAATCATAAAAAATCAAAAAAAAAATCAAAAATAATCATAAAAAATCAAAAATAATCAAAAACAATCAAAATAATTTTTTTTGATTATTTTTGATTATTTTTGATTTTTTATGATTATTTTTCATTTTTTTTGATTTTTTATGATTTTTTTTGATTTTTTTTAATGGTAATTGCAAAACAATCATTAAAATTTGAAAACAATGGGTAATCAATCATTAAATAGATACCTGAAAAAATAATCAATCAAACCGGTAATCATTACGATTAATAATCATTATTTAACAGGTTTGGTTTCGTCATTATATATCAATTATTTGTCGAGTTATGGGCTCAGAAATCTCGTATATTCCAGCTTCTAAAAAGAGGCGGTGCCACGCCCATTTTCCAAAATTTTTGTGTTTTTCGTTGTATGTCCGCAGGTTCACTCCTGGCATGAAATTTCAATGATATATCTGTATATTTGACAGAGATATCGTTTAAAATGTTTTTATTAGGTCACTTTATAAGACCCATATATAAAAGTGGGCGTGGCCGTCAACCGATTTTGACAATTTTTCGTAAGTAAGGATATCACGCGTACCAAATTTTATCGATATATCTTCAACAGTTTCTGAGTTATTACTGGTCACACTGGTCGCGCTGTGAAGTTGTCAAAAATTTTTTCCTCCGTACTTTTGTGCTAAAAAAAAATATATAATTGATCAATTTAACTCAATAATATTGTGAAAAAGTGTCGGAAAAAGTGTCGCAATTTAGTGTGCTATCAAATTAATATAAAACTGCTTTATTTAAACTCTAAAGCGGAAATTAAGTGTTATTGCTGAGTGATTGTGCATATTGTTGTTGCATTGATCGCACAATAGCAAAAGCTCCCACACACAAAACTCCACCACAAACCTCTTTTTCACCACTAAGTGGTGAATTAGTGTGGACACAAACCATTCGTGTAAAGTTTATACATAAGTATCAGAGCTGTAAAAAGCTGCAACCACATTGTATTACAATCATAAAAAGTTGTACATATTACAAGCGCAGCCGGGTGCAAATGAATATAGACTAAAATATTCGTTTGCACCAGCGAGATGCCCCCAACCATACTCCTCCTAAAGTAGGAGGTTCCCAACAAGTCGAAGTGCGAGATGCCCAACAAGCCCAAGTGCAACTACAGCACCAAACACCGAGATCCCTAGGTACACCCCAACAAATGTCCCAACATCTAACCCCATCCCGCCTGCCTAGTACCAACGTACCAAACGTACAACAGCAGATCGAAACCCTCCAAAGGCAACTGGAAACTCTCTATGCCCAACAACAACAAGCCCAGAAACCCCAAACTGCAGGAAACTTGACAACTGCTACCCCAACCGACCAATGGAAGATCGTCAATCCCAAACGCCAACGCGAAAGCCCAAGTAAAAATACTGCCTCTAAAAAACAGGCTAAACTTGATAATTATTACTGGCTTCGAAGCCGCCAACCAAATGAAAATGAAAACGAAAACAGATTTGCCTCCCTTTAAGTTGAGGAAACTAACCAACCAACTGAAAAAATACCCAAGCCGCCGCCAATATTTATAGACAAAGTTCTAAACATTCCCCCCCTAATGAGTTTACTACAAGAAGTTGCTCCAAACTCCTATGATCTAAAGCTCACAGGCAAGGATCAAGTAAAAGTACAAGCATCATCCCTGGATGCTTACAAAACCATAGTGTCACAACTGGAACAGAAGGGCACAGAGTTCCACACTTATAAAACAAAACAAGAACGTACCTTCAGAGTTGTTCTCAGAAACATGCACTCCTCAATAGACACAAAAGAAATTGTGGATTCTCTAAAAGATCTCGGTCACTCAGTCACAAACATTTGGAACATAAAACACAGAGTCACAAAAAATCCTCTCCCAATGTTTATCATTGAACTCAAACCCGCCTCCAATAACAAGGAGATATATCAAATTAAAAGTCTCCTGCACTCAAGAATTGCTTTCGAGCCCCCACACCCGAAGCGTGAAATACCGCAATGCGCCAACTGTCAGCAATATGGCCACACAAAGTCCTACTGTCGTCGAAAATCAGTATGTATAAAATGTGCTGGAAACCACCTCTCCGCTGATTGCAAGCGAAAGACAAGATCTGAAGATGTCAAATGCGCTCTATGTGAAGGCAACCATCCAGCAAATTATAAAGGCTGTATGGTATACAAAAACATCCAAAGCGCCAAATACCCAACTCTGAGGAAAAAAGCTCCTGCACAGCCCCAAGAGAAACCACAACAGCCAATTCAAACGCCAATGCAGATTGAAACCCCAATTGAAATTGACCAATACCCAGCCACATATGCTCAAGCAGCAAAGAAAGGCGTAACACCCCGCTCGAACCCTAATAATGCCATTCCAAATAGTAATGAAACCCACACCCCAACGCAGAACACTAACGAAATGCGAGAAATGATAGACTTACTGAAACAAGTCATGCAACAAATGACATCAATGATGAGCCTCCTCGTCACCCTCACGACTAAAAACTGTGCATCTTCAACCCGTTGAAAATTATCATTTGGAATGCCAATGGCCTATCCAAACACTTACTTGAAGTTAAAACTTTACTTCAGACCCACGATATAGATATACTCCTCATATCTGAGACCCACTTTACTGACAAAAGCTACTTTGAAGTACCCAACTACAAGTTTTACCACACAAAACACCCCAGTAACAACGCTCATGGAGGCTCAGGTATCTTGATACGGAAAAGTATTAAACATTACAGCACGAATTCATTCCGTACAAATGCTATACAAGCCACAAATATTGTCATTGAAGACCCGAGCGGCCAGCTTACACTCTCTGCTATCTATAGCCCGCCGAGGCACTCTATCAGCACTGCAGAATATGAAAATTTCTTCAAAACTCTTGGAAATCGATTTCTAGCTGGGGGCGATTACAATGCCAAACACACGTTCTGGGGCTCTCGTCTCATTACCCCTAAAGGAAGACAACTATATAATGCTATTAGCAATCTCAGTTTAACTCCATTCTCTACTGGAACTCCCACTTATTGGCCAACAGATAAAAATAAAATACCCGACTTAATCGATTTCTGCGTGGTGAAAGGCGTGAATTCTTCAGATATAAATTGCAAATCGTGCTTTGAATTGTCTTCCGACCACTCTCCAATCCTGGTAACAATTGATAAAAATTTTACACCGGCAGCGGAACAATGCAGCCTTTACAATCGGAAGACTGATTGGGAATACTTCCGACACATCATCACGTCTAATCTTGACTTCAAATTAGCCCTGAAATCTGCTGAAGATATAGAGGCAGCAGTCGAACATTTTAACAGCTGCATCCAACAAGCTGCATGGAAATCAACTCCCACCCTCATCAGACAAAAAAGGACAAGCGTTACCCACAACATACAAGCTAAGCTCAAAGAAAAACGACTCGCAAGGAAAAAATGGCAACAAACCCGTCACCCCGACGACAAGAAAAGATTGAATGCTCTCACCAAAGAACTCAAAAACATCCTCAAAATTGAACACAACAGACAAGTTCAACAATATCTCAGTAATATTGATGCAACAGCTGCAACTGATTACTCCCTTTGGAAAGCTGCTAGTAAGCTAAAAAGGCCGATTTTCTACAATTCTCCAATACGAATGGAAAATAACGAATGGGCGAAAAGTGACGCAGAGAAAGCAAATACTTTTGCACGCCACCTAAAATCAGTATTCACCCCACATGATATTGAACCCCCACTAAGCACAACAACAGAAGTGAAAAATACTCTGAGTCATCCCTATCAAATGGACCTCCCCATAAAACGATTCGCAATATCGGAGGTAAAAACCGTAATAGCGATGCTCAACCCAAAGAAAGCTCCTGGGTACGATATTATTTATGGCAATGTACTAAAACACTTACCTTACGAAGGCATAAAATTTCTCACCCAACTTTTTAATGCAGTACTAATAACTGCATTCATACCCCCTCAATGGAAAGTCGCTCAGATGAAAATGATTCTGAAACCAGGAAAGCCCCCTGATACGGCAGCGTCTTACAGACCCATTAGTCTGCTGCCCATTGTCTCAAAAGTCTTGGAAGTTCTCTTCCTTAAAAGACTCCTACCCAAAATAGAAGAGCGTAACATTATACCTAATCACCAATTTGGCTTCAGAAGAGGACACGGAACAATTGAACAAGTACATAGACTTACCGAGAAAATCTACTCTGCCTTTGAGCAAAAAAAATACTGCACAGCTGCCTTTCTAGATATATCCCAAGCTTTTGATCGCGTATGGCACGACGGCCTGCTCTATAAAATAAAAATTACTCTCCCTACAAGCTACTTTCTATTTATACAATCTTATCTAAAAAATCGTTACTTTTTCGTCAAAGAAGGAGCAGAGCAGTCTGAGCTTTACGGGAGCTTAGCAGGCGTTCCGCAAGGTAGTGTAATGGGCCCAATACTGTACCTACTTTACACATACGACCTCCCAATAGCAGAAGGAGTCACTATCGGCACTTTTGCCGATGACACTGCTGTACTGGCTTCAGACCTCAACCCTAACGTCGCCTCACTCAAGCTTCAAAGAAGTTTAAATAAAATTACCCATTGGCTGAAAGACTGGCGGATAAAGTCAAATGAATCAAAATCTGTTCAAGTGACGTTTACCACTAGACGCAACACTTGCCCACCCGTAAAACTCAATGGCATTGATATACCGCAAAGTGACGTAACAAAGTACCTGGGTATGCATCTCGACAGAAAACTAACATGGAGAACCCACATATTCACCAAACGAAAAGCTCTTGGTATAAAACTGAGAAATCTTTATTGGCTCATGAATCGAAACTCCCAACTATCAATCGACAACAAACTCCTGCTCTACTCAGCTATCTTAAAACCCATCTGGACCTATGGCATACAGCTATGGGGAACCGCAGCAAACTCAAATATAGAGATTCTCCAAAGATTCCAATCGAAAACCATTAGAATGATTGTAAATGCGCCCTACTACGTCACGAACGACCAACTACATCGTGACCTAAAGATACCTACTATATCTCAAGAAATCAGAAAGTATGCTGCATCATACAAAATGAGAATATTAGCTCACCCCAACCCACTCGTTCTAGCCCTGACGGCAAGACCAACCAATTTCGTACGCCTCAAAAGAAAATCATTTACAGATCTTTGCTGATGCACTATAATAAATGGATGCGCTACTGAGAGCAATCCATACATGCCCACCATGTTTATTAAGTCATTATTAATTACTAATTACTTTTAACGAACCACAAAATTGTTGGATGTATTTTATTTATACAGTTGGCAAAATATATTGGATGCTAAAAAAAAAAAAAAAAAAAAATTACTCATAAAGCTTTCAATGTTTGCTCCTTAATAAGTGGGCGTGGCACCGCCCATTTTCCAAAATTCCATCAAAGTTCTTCTTAGGGGCCTGAGCTCAACACGTGGGTAAAATTTCATCACTCTAGCTATATTAGTGGCTGAGATACCAAATTTCCGATTTTTTCTATATAGGAAAAGTGGGTGTGGTCATGGTCCGATTTCGCCCATTTTCAATACCAACCGTCCCAGTGTCGATACCAACTTGCATTTCAAATTTCATCAAAATATCTCAGTTTTTGCGCGAGTTAGAGTTTTTACAGACGGACGGACGGGATAGACGGACGGACGGACGGACAGACGGACGGACGGACGGACGGACATGGCTCAATCGATTTCTCTTTTCACCCTGATCATTTTGATATATATAAGTCTATATCCATCTCGATTATTTCATTCTGTTACAATCCACCGTTATGTGATTAAAACTATAATACTCTGTGTACTAGTACAGCTGAGCATAAAAATCTTAGAAACTAATACAATAAATTATTTGTTCCCCATGCCACAAATATTATTATCATTATTACTAGAGGTTACCCGCGGGTTTCAGACCACGTGCTTTTAAAAATATTAACATATTGAGTTAGTCTAAAAAGTTACATAGAAAAAATATCATTCTTGACGTCAAAGATAGTTTCCTTATTTTTCTTTGTCCGTTGAGTACGTAATTGTCTCATATGCTCTCACACCAATTTTCAGAACACTACTATAAATATTTCTAGAGATATTTACTGTGATAGTTTCAGTTTATTTGGGAGGTGCCCATACCTGCTTTACCAAGACCTATCGCTTTCATCCGTTGAGTGTGTAAGTATCTCATATGCCCACACACCAATTTTCAGTACCCTACTATAAATATTTCAAGAGATTTTCGTTGTGAAAGTTAGTTTGTTGTTTGTTGTTAGTTTGTATTGAAGGTGCCCATCCCTGCTTTACCAAGACATAAGATTTGTATCCGTTGAGTATATAATTACCTCATATGCCCTCACTCAAATTTTCAGTACCGTACTAAAAATATTTCCAGAGATATTCGCTGCGAAAGTTTCAGTTTGTATGGGAAGTGTTTATCCGTTGCGTATATAATTATGTATTATTCCTTCACACAAATTTTCATTATTCTAGTACAAATATTTCAAGAGATATTACGAAAAAAAGTAGGGGAAGTGCCCATCCCTGCCATTTAATCAGATGAAAAATATGCCTATAATAATTACCGGGTGAAAATACCTAGGTGTGCAAAGTTTTGTGAGGATCCGTTTTATTATTATTATTATTATTATTATTATTATTATTATTATTATTATTATTATTATTATTATTATTATTATTGTTATTGTTATTATTATTACTATTATTATTATTATTATTATTATTATTATTATTATTATTATTATTATTATTATTATTATTATTATTATTATTATTATTATTATTATTATTATTATTATTATTATTATTATTATTATTATTATTATTATTATTATTATTATTATTATTATTATTATTATTATTATTATTATTATTATTATTATTATTATTATTATTATTATTATTATTATTATTATTATTATTATTATTATTATCATTATTATTATTATTATTATTATTATTATTATTATTATTATTATTATTATTATTATTATTATTATTATTATTATTATTATTATTATTATTATTATTATTATTATTATTATTATTATTATTATTATTATTATTATTATTATTATTATTATTATTATTATTATTATTATTATTATTATTATTATTATTATTATTATTATTATTATTATTATTATTATTATTATTATTATTATTATTATTATTATTATTATTATTATTATTATTATTATTATTATTATTATTATTATTATTATTATTATTATTATTATTATTATTATTATTATTATTATTATTATTATTATTATTATTATTATTATTATTATTATTATTATTATTATTATTATTATTATTATTATTATTATTATTATTATTATTATTATTATTATTATTATTATTATTATTATTATTATTATTATTATTATTATTATTATTATTATTATTATTATTATTATTATTATTATTATTATTATTATTATTATTATTATTATTATTATTATTATTATTATTATTATTATTATTATTATTATTATTATTATTATTATTATTATTATTATTATTATTATTATTATTATTATTATTATTATTATTATTATTATTATTATTATTATTATTATTATTATTATTATTATTATTATTATTATTATTATTATTATTATTATTATTATTATTATTATTATTATTATTATTATTATTATTATTATTATTATTATTATTATTATTATTATTATTATTATTATTATTATTATTATTATTATTATTATTATTATTATTATTATTATTATTATTATTATTATTATTATTATTATTATTATTATTATTATTATTATTATTATTATTATTATTATTATTATTATTATTATTATTATTATTATTATTATTATTATTATTATTATTATTATTATTATTATTATTATTATTATTATTATTATTATTATTATTATTATTATTATTATTATTATTATTATTATTATTATTATTATTATTATTATTATTATTATTATTATTATTATTATTATTATTATTATTATTATTATTATTATTATTATTATTATTATTATTATTATTATTATTATTATTATTATTATTATTATTATTATTATTATTATTATTATTATTATTATTATTATTATTATTATTATTATTATTATTATTATTATTATTATTATTATTATTATTATTATTATTATTATTATTATTATTATTATTATTATTATTATTATTATTATTATTATTATTATTATTATTATTATTATTATTATTATTATTATTATTATTATTATTATTATTATTATTATTATTATTATTATTATTATTATTATTATTATTATTATTATTATTATTATTATTATTATTATTATTATTATTATTATTATTATTATTATTATTATTATTATTATTATTATTATTATTATTATTATTATTATTATTATTATTATTATTATTATTATTATTATTATTATTATTATTATTATTATTATTATTATTATTATTATTATTATTATTATTATTATTATTATTATTATTATTATTATTATTATTATTATTATTATTATTATTATTATTATTATTATTATTATTATTATTATTATTATTATTATTATTATTATTATTATTATTATTATTATTATTATTATTATTATTATTATTATTATTATTATTATTATTATTATTATTATTATTATTATTATTATTATTATTATTATTATTATTATTATTATTATTATTATTATTATTATTATTATTATTATTATTATTATTATTATTATTATTATTATTATTATTATTATTATTATTATTATTATTATTATTATTATTATTATTATTATTATTATTATTATTATTATTATTATTATTATTATTATTATTATTATTATTATTATTATTATTATTATTATTATTATTATTATTATTATTATTATTATTATTATTATTATTATTATTATTATTATTATTATTATTATTATTATTATTATTATTATTATTATTATTATTATTATTATTATTATTATTATTATTATTATTATTATTATTATTATTATTATTATTATTATTATTATTATTATTATTATTATTATTATTATTATTATTATTATTATTATTATTATTATTATTATTATTATTATTATTATTATTATTATTATTATTATTATTATTATTATTATTATTATTATTATTATTATTATTATTATTATTATTATTATTATTATTATTATTATTATTATTATTATTATTATTATTATTATTATTATTATTATTATTATTATTATTATTATTATTATTATTATTATTATTATTATTATTATTATTATTATTATTATTATTATTATTATTATTATTATTATTATTATTATTATTATTATTATTATTATTATTATTATTATTATTATTATTATTATTATTATTATTATTATTATTATTATTATTATTATTATTATTATTATTATTATTATTATTATTATTATTATTATTATTATTATTATTATTATTATTATTATTATTATTATTATTATTATTATTATTATTATTATTATTATTATTATTATTATTATTATTATTATTATTATTATTATTATTATTATTATTATTATTATTATTATTATTATTATTATTATTATTATTATTATTATTATTATTATTATTATTATTATTATTATTATTATTATTATTATTATTATTATTATTATTATTATTATTATTATTATTATTATTATTATTATTATTATTATTATTATTATTATTATTATTATTATTATTATTATTATTATTATTATTATTATTATTATTATTATTATTATTATTATTATTATTATTATTATTATTATTATTATTATTATTATTATTATTATTATTATTATTATTATTATTATTATTATTATTATTATTATTATTATTATTATTATTATTATTATTATTATTATTATTATTATTATTATTATTATTATTATTATTATTATTATTATTATTATTATTATTATTATTATTATTATTATTATTATTATTATTATTATTATTATTATTATTATTATTATTATTATTATTATTATTATTATTATTATTATTATTATTATTATTATTATTATTATTATTATTATTATTATTATTATTATTATTATTATTATTATTATTATTATTATTATTATTATTATTATTATTATTATTATTATTATTATTATTATTATTATTATTATTATTATTATTATTATTATTATTATTATTATTATTATTATTATTATTATTATTATTATTATTATTATTATTATTATTATTATTATTATTATTATTATTATTATTATTATTATTATTATTATTATTATTATTATTATTATTATTATTATTATTATTATTATTATTATTATTATTATTATTATTATTATTATTATTATTATTATTATTATTATTATTATTATTATTATTATTATTATTATTATTATTATTATTATTATTATTATTATTATTATTATTATTATTATTATTATTATTATTATTATTATTATTATTATTATTATTATTATTATTATTATTATTATTATTATTATTATTATTATTATTATTATTATTATTATTATTATTATTATTATTATTATTATTATTATTATTATTATTATTATTATTATTATTATTATTATTATTATTATTATTATTATTATTATTATTATTATTATTATTATTATTATTATTATTATTATTATTATTATTATTATTATTATTATTATTATTATTATTATTATTATTATTATTATTATTATTATTATTATTATTATTATTATTATTATTATTATTATTATTATTATTATTATTATTATTATTATTATTATTATTATTATTATTATTATTATTATTATTATTATTATTATTATTATTATTATTATTATTATTATTATTATTATTATTATTATTATTATTATTATTATTATTATTATTATTATTATTATTATTATTATTATTATTATTATTATTATTATTATTATTATTATTATTATTATTATTATTATTATTATTATTATTATTATTATTATTATTATTATTATTATTATTATTATTATTATTATTATTATTATTATTATTATTATTATTATTATTATTATTATTATTATTATTATTATTATTATTATTATTATTATTATTATTATTATTATTATTATTATTATTATTATTATTATTATTATTATTATTATTATTATTATTATTATTATTATTATTATTATTATTATTATTATTATTATTATTATTATTATTATTATTATTATTATTATTATTATTATTATTATTATTATTATTATTATTATTATTATTATTATTATTATTATTATTATTATTATTATTATTATTATTATTATTATTATTATTATTATTATTATTATTATTATTATTATTATTATTATTATTATTATTATTATTATTATTATTATTATTATTATTATTATTATTATTATTATTATTATTATTATTATTATTATTATTATTATTATTATTATTATTATTATTATTATTATTATTATTATTATTATTATTATTATTATTATTATTATTATTATTATTATTATTATTATTATTATTATTATTATTATTATTATTATTATTATTATTATTATTATTATTATTATTATTATTATTATTATTATTATTATTATTATTATTATTATTATTATTATTATTATTATTATTATTATTATTATTATTATTATTATTATTATTATTATTATTATTATTATTATTATTATTATTATTATTATTATTATTATTATTATTATTATTATTATTATTATTATTATTATTATTATTATTATTATTATTATTATTATTATTATTATTATTATTATTATTATTATTATTATTATTATTATTATTATTATTATTATTATTATTATTATTATTATTATTATTATTATTATTATTATTATTATTATTATTATTATTATTATTATTATTATTATTATTATTATTATTATTATTAGATATCGTTTAAAATGTTTTTATTAGGTCACTTTATAAGACCCATATATAAAAGTGGGCGTGGCCGTCAACCGATTTTGACAATTTTTCGTAAGTAAGGATATCACGCGTACCAAATTTTATCGATATATCTTCAACAGTTTCTGAGTTATTACTCATAAAGCTTTCAATAAGTGGGCGTGGCACCGCCCAATTTTCAAAATTCCATCAAAGTTCTTCTTAGGGGCCTGAGCTCAACACGTGGGTAAAATTTCATCACTCTAGCTATATTAGTGGCTGAGATACCAAATTTCCGATTTTTTCTATATAGGAAAAGTGGGCGTGGTCATGGTCCGAT
This sequence comes from Urophora cardui, assembly GCA_960531455.1. Taxonomy (NCBI): domain Eukaryota; kingdom Metazoa; phylum Arthropoda; class Insecta; order Diptera; family Tephritidae; genus Urophora; species Urophora cardui. Next base: position 81,764,775 of record OY482670.1, on the reverse strand, counting down.
TTCGCCCATTTTCAATACCAACCGTCCCAGTGTCGATACCAACTTGCATTTCAAATTTCATCAAAATATCTCAGTTTTTGCGCGAGTTAGAGTTTTTACAGACGGACGGACGGGATAGACGGACGGACGGACGGACAGACGGACGGACGGACGGACGGACATGGCTCAATCGATTTCTCTTTTCACCCTGATCATTTTGATATATATAAGTCTATATCTATCTCGATTATTTCATTCTGTTACAATCCACCGTTATGTGATTAAAACTATAATACTCTGTGTACTAGTACAGCTGAGTATAAAAATCTTAGAAACTAATACAATAAATTATTTGTTCCCCAAGCCACAAATATTATTATCATTATAACTAGAGGTTACCCGCGGGTTTCAGACCACGTGCTTTTAAAAATATTAACATATTGAGTTAGTCTAAAAAATTACATAGAAAAAATATCATTCTTGACGTCAAAGATAGTTTCCTTATTTTTCTTTGTCCGTTGAGTACGTAATTGTCTCATATGCTCTCACACCAATTTTCAGAACACTACTATAAATATTTCTGGAGATATTTACTGTGATAGTTTCAGTTTATTTGGGAGGTGCCCATACCTGCTTTACCAAGACCTATCGCTTTCATCCGTTGAGTGTGTAAGTATCTCATATGCCCACACACCAATTTTCAGTACCCTACTATAAATATTTCAAGAGATTTTCGTTGTGAAAGTATTAGTTTGTATTGAAGGTGCCCATCCCTGCTTTACCAAGACATAAGATTTGTATCCGTTGAGTATATAATTACCTCATATGCCCTCACACAAATTTTCAGTACCGTACTAAAAATATTTCCAGAGATTATTATTATTATTATTATTATTATTATTATTATTATTATTATTATTATTATTATTATTATTATTATTATTATTATTATTATTATTATTATTATTATTATTATTATTATTATTATTATTATTATTATTATTATTATTATTATTATTATTATTATTATTATTATTATTATTATTATTATTATTATTATTATTATTATTATTATTATTATTATTATTATTATTATTATTATTATTATTATTATTATTATTATTATTATTATTATTATTATTATTATTATTATTATTATTATTATTATTATTATTATTATTATTATTATTATTATTATTATTATTATTATTATTATTATTATTATTATTATTATTATTATTATTATTATTATTATTATTATTATTATTATTATTATTATTATTATTATTATTATTATTATTATTATTATTATTATTATTATTATTATTATTATTATTATTATTATTATTATTATTATTATTATTATTATTATTATTATTATTATTATTATTATTATTATTATTATTATTATTATTATTATTATTATTATTATTATTATTATTATTATTATTATTATTATTATTATTATTATTATTATTATTATTATTATTATTATTATTATTATTATTATTATTATTATTATTATTATTATTATTATTATTATTATTATTATTATTATTATTATTATTATTATTATTATTATTATTATTATTATTATTATTATTATTATTATTATTATTATTATTATTATTATTATTATTATTATTATTATTATTATTATTATTATTATTATTATTATTATTATTATTATTATTATTATTATTATTATTATTATTATTATTATTATTATTATTATTATTATTATTATTATTATTATTATTATTATTATTATTATTATTATTATTATTATTATTATTATTATTATTATTATTATTATTATTATTATTATTATTATTATTATTATTATTATTATTATTATTATTATTATTATTATTATTATTATTATTATTATTATTATTATTATTATTATTATTATTATTATTATTATTATTATTATTATTATTATTATTATTATTATTATTATTATTATTATTATTATTATTATTATTATTATTATTATTATTATTATTATTATTATTATTATTATTATTATTATTATTATTATTATTATTATTATTATTATTATTATTATTATTATTATTATTATTATTATTATTATTATTATTATTATTATTATTATTATTATTATTATTATTATTATTATTATTATTATTATTATTATTATTATTATTATTATTATTATTATTATTATTATTATTATTATTATTATTATTATTATTATTATTATTATTATTATTATTATTATTATTATTATTATTATTATTATTATTATTATTATTATTATTATTATTATTATTATTATTATTATTATTATTATTATTATTATTATTATTATTATTATTATTATTATTATTATTATTATTATTATTATTATTATTATTATTATTATTATTATTATTATTATTATTATTATTATTATTATTATTATTATTATTATTATTATTATTATTATTATTATTATTATTATTATTATTATTATTATTATTATTATTATTATTATTATTATTATTATTATTATTATTATTATTATTATTATTATTATTATTATTATTATTATTATTATTATTATTATTATTATTATTATTATTATTATTATTATTATTATTATTATTATTATTATTATTATTATTATTATTATTATTATTATTATTATTATTATTATTATTATTATTATTATTATTATTATTATTATTATTATTATTATTATTATTATTATTATTATTATTATTATTATTATTATTATTATTATTATTATTATTATTATTATTATTATTATTATTATTATTATTATTATTATTATTATTATTATTATTATTATTATTATTATTATTATTATTATTATTATTATTATTATTATTATTATTATTATTATTATTATTATTATTATTATTATTATTATTATTATTATTATTATTATTATTATTATTATTATTATTATTATTATTATTATTATTATTATTATTATTATTATTATTATTATTATTATTATTATTATTATTATTATTATTATTATTATTATTATTATTATTATTATTATTATTATTATTATTATTATTATTATTATTATTATTATTATTATTATTATTATTATTATTATTATTATTATTATTATTATTATTATTATTATTATTATTATTATTATTATTATTATTATTATTATTATTATTATTATTATTATTATTATTATTATTATTATTATTATTATTATTATTATTATTATTATTATTATTATTATTATTATTATTATTATTATTATTATTATTATTATTATTATTATTATTATTATTATTATTATTATTATTATTATTATTATTATTATTATTATTATTATTATTATTATTATTATTATTATTATTATTATTATTATTATTATTATTATTATTATTAT